>ML812928.1:0-47156 GCA_009831015.1 Picea engelmannii | reverse complement strand
TTGTTCCACCAACATTGTATGCATCTTTTCCTATGTATGCAACTATTAGGCCATTTTGTTTCATAGGATCAGAGCAATTATTTGAATCATAGATTCGTATAAGCATTTGGAACAATGCTTTAACTGTGAATGTCTTGCATGTTCATGCTCCGCCTGTAAGGAACACATGCACGGGACTGTTCATGTTCAACTGTCTTTTAAGGGCAATGTCCTTAACAATTGTTTGTTGTTCACGATTCAACAGACGTCTTATTTTGTGGTATTCATTATTTTCAATCAGGAAAGGATGTTTTGTAACTTGAAAACCAAGGTTGATACGTTTTTCACTTTCAGTGGTTGGAGGGTGAGGAAAATCCACTTGTAAGTCATAGGAATCGGAAGGATTTCTGGTTGTTTTGGGGTTGTTGAATGTCTCATCATGATCGCCAGGGTTTTCTAGGTCATTAAGTGCAACTTCTAGATCCCCCATGTTGGATTAACATTGTAGGTAAATCTAGCTTCATTGATATGCACTATAGTCTCAAAGGCAACATACGCAACCTCTCATGTAGAGAAGTTATGTATTAATGTCTCTTCGTTTTCATGGAACGGAACGTACAGCAGCAGTTTTTCTCTACAATAGTTTTCATAGTCACAATGTTTATTGTATTTGACAAACCGTATAACCGGGGTTTTTTTCTTTTTGATATGGGTGTCCCATTTTTTTTGTAATGCGATACGAATTCTGCTAAGAAAATATGCCTAATAGGAGATGGACGCTAGATGTAATAATCAATAATAGAGTGACATATGACGTCCTTTGAATTGTTAGGTTCTTGTTGCAAAAAAATTGGTGGTTTAAGCATAAATGTATGTTTTTCAAGTGGAGATGTGTTTATGAAAACACATTTTCTTGAACTACAAGTGAGGGGCAAAGAAAGGGCAATGTGAACTGCTTGTTGAGTAGACATTTGTTGAAGATTAAGCAATGTATTGCCAAGGGTGCGTATCATTTGTATGGCATCAATATGACTTCTTTCATGTTCTTTGCATATTTTTCTAAAATTAGATGTCATAGATTTGTCAATCTTCGTCATATATGAGGTGCAGTAGGATGTTGCAACATATGCATTCAGCACGTACTATGCATCTGTATTTTCTTTCCACATAACTGGCATGTCCTTGGAGAAACTATTGTTCCAAATATGGGAGAGTTTCGTTTAAGGAAAAGTGTTGGTTTCCTAAGCAATATTTGTATGGCTTGGATGTACTCATCTTCTGATAGATTTACCTGTGTCAAGAAGGCATCAAAGCTCATCATTTCGTCAAATCCTCCTTGTTCTAGAAATGTGAACAAGGATTTAAATTTCTCAACAAAAACACTGTCCTCTAAACTAACTGGCTCTATGATTCTTGTAGCTCTCATTGGCAGAACGGGAAAGTTGTATCTGCAATGCGAGCTTTATCATTTTCTACAACTTCTTGTATGATAATGTCTATGGACTTTCGCAAGGTCTGGTTCCAAATGATCTTATTGCATGTTATGTATTTATCCACAAATTGTTCGATCTCTGAAGTCTTATTAGCTCCATAGACCGGTGCACCCTCTATCCACAACAGTGCGTGGTCATGCTCATTTCCCCTATTCTGTAATTCAGTCACAAAAAAGTAGTCTGATATTTTTATGAAAAATGTTTCATCATGGCATATCAATTGTCTCAAAGAATTTATTCTATGTCTATAGTATCAAGTACATGTCACCAGGTCTTTTCTTATGAGGTAGTCAATGTCATTATTTTCCAGTGTATCAATTTTTTTTTACGTTTCATGTTACTATGCAGGTCAGAAACGGCAGCCACCAATGGATCCTAGCAATGCTCTTCACTTGTAAATGTGATGAAAAATGTTGGTGGCCCCAATTGTCGGATCAATGCAAAAAAAAAAAAAAAATCGTTGCAAATAGTCAGGAGAGGTGCGGATGTTCTTGAAATCTATGTATCCAATATCAGATTTCAGAAATTTTTCTAGGTTTACTTTGTACTTCACATCCTTGGCCAACAACTTTCTTCCTTGTAACTGGCCTTTTCTTATTCGGACCCACATGCAGGAAAAAACTTCCTCTATTATTATGCACATTGTTTTGAAAAACAAATTTGTTATATGACAAGAGAAGTAACCGCTTGAATGTAGTAGCTCCCATTGGACTATTGTATGATAACTGAATCGTTTTGTAATATCAGTGCCACGTGGATTTCCGTAGAACGGTGTTGGAAAGTTCATTTCCTCAGCGAATTTGTCCTTGAATATTCCAAGTGGACACTGCCCCTTGCCAGGTGCGATTTTGACAATTTTGTCTTGCAAGTCACGAATGCACTGTGAATCAGGGAATCCATGGACCAATGTTTCAGCAGGTGTTTCAGTCTCCGATTCATCACTTGTATCAGACTCACTAGGATTTTCAAGAGTCTTTGCAGAGTTGCCATGTTCTTCTACGAGAACGTTGTTCCAGTTGGAATTTATACAAATGTTCTCTGCTTTGTACAGGGCCCTGGAACATAATTCCTTTAATGCTTTCATAACAGCATGCACATGCACTTTGCCTATCTGATACGCATTTTTGTATTACAAGTGTCTTTTCAGAGCCAGAGCTATTGTAATTGTATTGTTAATGAACTGTGGAAACGCTTTTTGCACAACATCTAGTTGAACAGGCACATTAATAATTGATCGTGTTAAGCCCATCTCGGGTCGCTTACAGCCCCAAGGTCTGATTTGAGAAAATGCAATTCGTAGAGAGACAAGTCTCTCCTCAAGTTTCGTAAGTGCACTTACATCTGCTAGTGGTGTATTACATCTTATTCGGTCAGGGGTTTCCAACTGTGGCAGTTTTCCATTTTCAAGCGATCGTTTGCATGGAAGACAAACTTTCTCACTAGAAAATGGTTTATCATGGGTTGTCATCCGGAGGTATTCTGCTTGCAAATCAGGTGTGAAAGACTTATTGTTTTTTGAAAAAATCAATTGTTCACAAATTGCACATGCAATGGAAGGAGTGTCTTTCATTTGTTTCATGTAGGTATGTCTTGCATTTTTTTTTCGCAGGGAAGTATGGATAGAAACTATTTCATGTTTTTCATGTACACCACGAACTACCACAGTTGCATGACCATTCTGGGATATGCAATCGCACATGTTTATGTTCTGTTCTACATGAACAAATTTCTTTACATTGTCCTATGTGAGTTTCTCTCTAAAAGGCAGTGTAGCAATGTATTTTTTTCTCTCGCGCATGACCTTTTTCAAGTTGTGGTAACTTACTCTACGTTTCTTGCCCAAGGGCAGGATGACCTGGTGGCAATTGGGATGAATTTCACTCTCACCCAGTTTCTCAGAATCTATTTTACATTTTTTGTTCAAGGCCTCTATTTGCTTATCAGAAGTCAGACGAATTTGACGAATAATTTTTTTCAAATTGTGATAACTTACTCTATGTTTTTTGTTTAAGCCCTTTATGGCCTCATCACAACTGAAATGAATTCTACACATGTTTTTTTTGTTCAAACCTTGTCTACCCATATCGTAACCAGGAGGATTCTCGTTTTGACTAAAAAGCATTCCACGCGTATGCAGATTCGATATCGTTTGGGTGGCATGCACACTCAACCCTGAACTACCGATATCTCCAAGAAAAGGTTCATAATGGGTATGTGTTGTATCTGTTTTCAACGACAGGATATGAATTGTTCGACCGTAATTTGGATCGGTAACCCAGGAATGGACAGTGCCAGCTAGCGAGGCCAACCAAACCTGGATCTTCACCTTGAATACCATAGATAGCCATTGCAAATAGAATCTGCAACCCTCCATATTCCCTTCTTCATATGGAAGCACCATGTTCACAAGGTATTCCTGCCAACTTCCAACTGTCGGCATATTTTCCACGAGATATGGGAAAATGTGCTAATGCAAGCACCTAAAAGCCTATTCGTTGCCACCTATAATTCCATTGCAGAAGGACTATATAGTGTAAAGACGCAGTGACTGAACATTGAACTCGGCTGCTACCAAACAACAAATTGCATTAAACAAACTATCTCCACAGCTAGACACAACATTTGTTGTCAGTTGTAAACCATAGCAATCTATGCCATCCAAAATCTATTTCCATTGCAATTGAAGGTCTTTGCAAATAATGGACAAGTAGACACGAGCACCTTCTATATTTCATATGGACATTTTTCTATACAGTAGTGGTTCATAATGGCCACTGAGGGAATCAACATCATGGAACAAGATGCAATATGGATTGTCAGATGTAGTTTTCTTGAATAGTAGATATCTTGTTTTTCTTGTCAATGACCATATGCCAATTGATATATTCAACCAGTTAGACAGCCACCGAATACAAAATGTATCTCCCCAAATTCCCCTCTGATGTGCAGGCAGAATTAGAGATGCAGACAACCGCACCTTTGAAAAATATGTAGTCACATCATGTATTCCATGCAACTGCCGAAGAAAATCAGATTCCAGTTCGTATTCATAGGACTGCAAAGCCTCAACATCGCCATTTTTAAAACAGACCAAGAAATAATCTATCAATCCATTGCGCAGCTCGATCGATGAATACAGGAAATGCAATAGAACCTGGGATGTATTGAAAAGGCAATCCCCAACAGTATACGAGAATGCATCCAATCTAAAAAGGCCATTCGTATGCAAAACCACGTCAATGTTGTCATGTACAATGGATTGTGTATCTTTTTCATATGACTCAACATCTATTACCTCTTTCATCTTTTCAACTGTCATTTTGAAGCTGTTTGCTAGATACTTTCAATTTCTATCAAAACAGAGAAAAGCATAGGCAAAAAATAAAAAGTAGAAAAATAAAAAAGAAAAGCAAAATAGCGCACCAATCCCCATATGTATCTTTAAACCTTCTTCTTCTCAACTTGAATCCCCCTAGTTCCCATAGCATATGAGAAGAAAACATACCGACACTGGAAACTGAACCAAATAGAAGAAAGTCCGCAAAAAAATAAAACCATAACTTGACTCAGCAGAAAGAAAATACGTAGACGCAGTTTTCCAACCCACAGAGTAGAAGCATACACTGCATCTACACCCCACCCGATGATTCCCTCTTCTGATAGCTCCCAACTACTTTTCGTAAAGCCCTCTAAATTGCAATTTTCGGAAAAACTATGGACATGACATCCACCATATGAAGATGCATTGTTTCCAGGAACAGAAACTAAGAACACAGACAAAAATGGTCTGGAACAGAATATTGAAAATCACCAAGAACAGGGAAACTTACCTGTCAACAAAGGATGAGAAGACCTTGGCACCAAAAAAAATGCAAACCGAAACAACATGTCCAACAACTTGCAAAGTTGAAGAACAAAAAACCAGTGAACAAACACGAAGAGCTTGAACTGCAAGTGCAGGACCTCAACTTTGCAAAGTTGAATCAAACAAGAACTAGAATCATGGAACGAAATAGCGAACAGGGATGGAGCACAAGAGCAGGGATGTCGGGCATGAACAAAATTGTATTGCAAGGCATCTGTACGATAAACATTTAAGACTGGCAGAGCTCTTAGGTAAACAGTTAACATAGTAAGGACCATCAAAGGGCATAGGCCTATGCAAGCATTTAAGAAAAGATGCAGCGTGGCAGGACTGTTCTCTCGAAGCACACAACAATAAAGAAAAAATCAGACATAGCAATATCGTGGAAAATGTATTCAACCCAGCAGAAAATGCTAAGGGGAAACATTCGAACTAATGCTAGCATTAGTCCACGTTCCATGAATGCATAACAAAATTTATAATTCAAAAAGACCATATACTACCAGATACTTTGGAAATGCAAACATATTTTACATTGGAATAGCAAAGGCGGTAATAAGACCTCCAATCCATTGTCCAATCAGATCTTAACAAACGTGATATTTTTTATTATATAAAAATCGATATTTTCACTTCCCTTGTTCCAACAATGGATAATAACGAAATATTTCTGATCAACGCACAAGCTAATGCCAGGTCAACGATTTATCGATCACTATAATCCCTCTATACCTACGGCAGGGACTAATAAAAAGAGAAGTATACATGAAAATAAGATCATCATTTAAATGAAAATAAGATTATTATTTAAATGAAAATGGGTAATATTATTTTTAACCATACACACATTTGTGATCATGTATGTGCAAGTTATCAAATGCATGTACCAACTAAAACAAAACCAAATTTAGAAATAAGTAAGTCATGTGACTATGAAGAGCCTTCATGATTTTCAATAAAGAAGGAATAGACATTAGAAAAGGACATGTCATTTTGAATGAAAAGAACATGTCATTATGAATGAAAATGAATGATACTCTTCCATGGACCTTGAAATAGATTTCTAAATAAAAGTTTTTGAAAAAACAAAAAGTATTATTACGCCGAAAGGTGTACACCTATTGACAATGAGCACAATTAATTACCTTTTAATCTAAAATTCTAATTTGATGGCTAATAATTGAAGATGTTGGCATATTCTTAGTCGTCCTCCCAAATCAATGAATGTGATTTCCTCTTCATAACTTCCTTGTATTTTTGAATGCATCTGTTAACCTGTTTACCTTTTAACATTTACCTAATCATATTAAGAAATTATTGTAGCACTATATGATTGCCACGTTTAAATKATTAAACTTTGGATTTAGCACGCTGGYTGTGTTGGCTGTAGACACTCATTTTCTGGTTGTGCRTTTCATTTTCTAGCTATGCGTTTTATTTTCTRTCCGCGCCTTTCGRCGTTCATCAGCCACGGTTTTGAGTAGTTGTGCTAGTTGTATGACAAAGGGCTACGTTAAGTCCCCACTATGTGAATATAGACAAAACGTTTCACTCAAAACCTTTTTAGAGATTTGCCTATTAAYATCTACCATAAAAATAAATTARTTTATTATTATTATATTTAATAGAATTTTACATTATACTCAATACTCAATGTTTAAAAGGGGTATGAAGATAAGGTAATAATATTTTACATTTTACTCAACATTTAAAAGGGGTATGAAAATAAGGTCATAGTATTTTAAATGAGGTATTATATTTTAACATTTAAATTTTTATTATTTAATTTTTCAAGGTAAAAGTGTGTATGGATATTAAGATATGATATATAGATTTACATTTGTATGTTTTTTAATTTATTTATTTTTTATTAAAGTATTTATTTTTATATTATGAATATATAAATATATTTTTTTATTTTTTTAAATGAATGATGGGATGAAAATATACATTCTATATTTTATTTTATTATTTTTTTTGAAGAAAATAAATATTAAAAAATAAAGATATACATTTTTTTTTCCAAATTTTTTTTTTTCGAATTTATATAGCTTATAAATTCATTTACAAAGGAGGACAGCAGTCCGATTGGTCATAATGCTCTAGCGTTGAGGATTCAGACATGCCTTAAACCGCCTGATAGATAGGCATTCCATGCTTGAGAATAAGAGAATAATTGCGAGAGGACGAAGACTTCACAGCCACAACCAATGTTCAACTCCAGGAGCAGATTCAGTGCTTTGGATGGAGAGCTGGCAGCATCATTCAAAAATATTTAAAAAGGTAATGGGACTCTCGATCCCTCTATCACATTGATAGATCGAGAGTCTCCCTACCACTCCGGATAGGGCCCTCTTAGAAAGTGCATCAGCTGCCCTATTATGAGTGCGAGAAACATGAAGAAAATTGATATTGGAGAAGCGTTGTAATAGATCTCTCATTTTTTGCATCCAGCCTTCTAAATGGATGGAGTTGAGCTTGCACTTGTTTGAAATCCAGTCAATTATCACTCTCGAGTCACCATGGACGTGGAGGTCATCGATAGACCATAGAGCGGCGAGAGTGAGCGTGGTCCATAGACCCAAAAGCTCAACTTTTGTATTTGAGCCTGAGCCACAGTTGATGAACCAGTTTGTGATTCTGGACTGGTGTTATTTGAAGAAGCCTCCAGCACTGCATCTGGAACCATTAGACTATGCAGCTCCGTCAAAAAACGCTATAGTGTGACCCTCTGCCAAGTCTAAAGTCATAGCACGATGAGGGGGGTCACTGGCAGTGATCTGTTGCCAGTTGAAAGAGGTCAGAATCTTGTAGAACACCCTTGGCAAAGATGGCTTGGCATCCTCAAATAGCACTCGATTCCTCTCTAGCCAGATTTGCCAGCTAAAATGAACCACCAGGCTATGTGGGGCCGATTTAATAGTGAACCAACGAGTGAAGCTTTCAGTGATGGAGGAGCCGCACCAGGAAGTCTGAAGAGTAAAGTGTTTAGAAGCTCGGTGCCAGACGTCTTTTGAAAACGGGCAATGCATCAAGAGATGATGAAGGTCCTCAGGGGCTGATTTGCAGAGTAAACATATACTCGGCCCCACCCAGCCACGCCTTTGTAAAGCTTCCCAGGTGAGTAGCTTATCTTTACCAACCAACCATGCAAATAATTTAAGTTTGAGTGGCAGCTGTAGCTTCCAAAGCTTGTGGATCCACAGAAAAATAGGATCAGAGATAAGTTGTTTTTGAAGGGCGAGATATAAATTTTTTACAGTGATTAAACCGGATTCATCACCGCCAGCCCACAGCAAAACATCTGGCTCGGCCCTCAGGGAAATTCCGACACATTTAAGAGCTGATACAAGAGCTCTTAAGAGGATATCTAGAAACAAGAGATGATATCTAGAAATAAGAGCTCTTAAGAGGATATCTAGAAACAAGAGCTCTTGAGAGGATATCTAGAAACAAGAGCTCTTAAGAGGATATCATGAAAATGTACACCTCTTGTTTCTAGATATCCTCTTATGATTATGAGACATAGATCCACTACGTATCTCTTTGTGGCTATGATCTCATTTGACATGGATCTACTGTGTACTCATTTTCATGGCCATGATCATTGCTTTTATATATATTTCATGGATCCACGGTGTACTCGATTTGGCGGCCATGCTTTTGTCACTTCTGAGCATTGGTATGCCCTCCTTGGGAATAGAATAGTATTTCACTTGCTTGTTTCTACAGGTGTTGTTTTGGTCCAGTGTTTGGTGCACTTTTCATGGGTTCTCTCCACACTCTCCTCTTGGCTTATATAATGTATTTTGGTCATTGGTTTCTCTTCTGATCTCACACATTAGGGCGTATATGTTATAGCATCATTTGTCACCTCATATGCATCGATTCCTTGTTGGATTGATTTAAACACACTTTCCCTACTTGCAAACTCAATCCCCCCTTTATTCCTCCTCAGAAATCATTAAAAACCCTCATTTGTTGAGATATGCATTCCCTAGCAATTATACAGCATATGTACATATGCAAGTTTCTCTTCAACATGTGTATGTATTTATTTGGCTCAAAACAAAATTGCTAAATTTTGAGTGTGGTTTATGGGTTTCATCAGTTCTTGGCTCCCTATTTCCCATGGATAACTACTCTAACCACTTATTTGGAGTATTAAAATGAGCCAAGGGGTAAAGGGGATCATCATGCCATACAACACCATTATGATTGCCTTTTATTTCCAAGTCTACAAGCCCCTATTCCTGAGTCTTTGAGATTCCCTCTTTAGATATGGAAACCCCTATTTCTAGTCATCCTTGCCATTCTATCTTGTGATTGAGAGACTCATATCTCTTGGAATTTTTTAGTGAGGAAAGTTGGGAGGATTGAGTTAGTCTTATAGAGGTCTAGGTAGAGGAATCAAAAGTCGGTTCTAGAGCAGTGTTGGAAGCAACTTTAGGTGAATTTTGAACATGTAACTTGTCATTCATATCAATAATGGACCTGTCTTTCTCATCCCTATTGTTTGTTAATGGTTTAATTTTGCAAACTTTATATGCATTTGATAATATGGAAACTAACATGCTAATCATGCTTGATGTTTGAAGTTATTAGTTAGTTATGATAACTATCTTTTGTGTAGCCTAGTTCTTTTGTGAGTGCGGGTTGATATAGAAATTCTTGGAGTGAGAGATTTGGAGTGTAGACTTGCAAAAGAGGTCTACATCAAACTATGGAAATCAGGTATGTGATCCTTGCTCTCATAGGTAGTTAGTTAGTTACTTCTATTTAACTTCTGCTAATAGTCAAAGATAATTCTATTATGGTCAATCGCTCTGTTGTGGCTATAACACAAAGCCATAGGAGTACATTCTTTGTCAACAGTGAGTGGTTCCTATCATGAAATGAAACAATACATAAATGAAGAAAAACTTATCTTCACAATGTTATGCATGCATAGAGAAGCTTTATTATGGTGGGAGAATTTATGTGAGAATAGAAAACCCCCAAATGTTGCACAAGACATGACATGGAACAAATTCAAAGTTGTTATCAATGACAAATTCTAACCTAGAAAATAATATAAGGAGTCAGAACAACAACATCAATATCTACGACATAAGACTACCTAAACAACGAATTCCTACATCTAAGGTATTAACTGACATTCCATTCAATTCAGAGTAACAAACAATGAAGAAAATTTGATAACAAAGTCCATCGACAAGTCGATCATACTAATTTAAAACAAACTTAAAGTGTTCAACATGTACACTATAAAAGGCACACTTATCACGAAGCCAAGTTAACATAAGCAAACTTGTATTTAACAAAGGGAAACTTATGTTTCTATGTGAATACAACATTTTTTCAAAGGGTTTAATATCTCATTTTGATGAAGATTGAATTTGGATTTTAAGCTTATGGTTATGATTATTTTGTCCTTGATTGTTCAAGAGAAACATTTGAGTTTGATCGAAACATTTAAATGTTTATGCTTTCTCAAATTCAATAACATTAAAATGATTTTACAATTTTTTTGTATAATTTAGATAGTATTATTCTTGTGAAATGATATTGTTTTTTCTCCACACACACACACACATATATATTAAAATCAAAACAAATTTAGAAATGCAAGAACAATGTAATTATGACGAAACTATCATAATTCTCAATAAAGAAAGAACTATACAAGAAAAGGAGCTTTTTTTTCCAATAAAAAATTAGTTCAAAATTATATTAAGATATAAAAAAATTTACATATTTCTTTCATAGAAAAATCCCAGCCCTAACATGACTGATAATAACCTTAGCCAAAAAGGACAGTTCGGTCTTTTAATTACATATAGGGCTCGGAGAATACATCATTCAAAAAGAAAAAATCACAAGAGTTTCATACTTGTGATAGTCATGAACCTAACCAAAAAAAAACATGTAATAAATTGTCTCAAATATCTGATAAAGAAATATATCAGTACAAGGCCAGGTGGTTTTGGGACCTAAGCCTCTAAGTTCCCATAAGTAATATGTACTTCTACCCTAAGGCTCATGGAGAGTTTGTTTAGAAAGATGGTCTGCCTCCTTGTTTAATTCTCTAAAAATGTGATGGAAGCTAACTGCCTGAAATTTATTTATAAGTTCCTTTGTTCTATGCTTCCATCCTTCGATAGCAATAGCCTATAGCCTACCTCTATTGTTGAGCCAATCTATAAGTACCTTGGAGTCTCCTAGAGCTTGAAGTTTTAGGAGGGCTAGATGAATAGCCAGAGTAAGAGTGGCGCATATTCCCAAGAGTTATGCCTTAGTATTTGTACCTTCACCGATGTTTAGATGCCATCTATAGACTAAAGAATCTGATGTTTTAACTACCCCCCCTGCTCCATATAATTTATTATCACTCTGCACTGCCCCATCAAAAAAAGCAATAGAAAATCCAACTGGTTGGGAGACCAAACAGTGTCTTATAGGAACAAACTTTTGAGTCGATGGTTGCTTCTTGTAGAGCCCCGGGGTCTTGATAACCACAGAATGAGCTGAAGGAGCAGCATTCTCGAAAATATCTTTGTTTCTGTCGTTCCAAATAAACCAGCAAATTATAGTTGCAAGAGTTGGAGAGACAGTTTTATCCTTAATCCATAAATTAAAATAGTCAAAAAGTGACTTGCCTTCCCAGATTCTTTTTATCTTTTGTATGTTTTTTATTCTTTCCTAGACCATATTTGTAAACATGCAATCAAGAAATAAATGGTTGTTATCCTCTGAGCTTCTTTTACACAAGATACACAGACTTGGTCCTTCCCAACCTTTTTTCTATAATAAGTCCCATGTTAAAAAAAAAAAATTCAATCGTCATCCAGATGAAAAGTTTGATCTTATGTTGAAGATCCCATTTCCATATTTTATGCCTCCAACCATCTAGAATCAGAAAATTGTTTGTAGAAATAATTGAAACCTATTGTTTCTAGAATCAGAAAATTGTTCGTAGAATCAGAAAATTATTTGTAGATATTTGAAACCTATGGCAAGTGTTGAAAACGTGTAAGGGAGAAAAAACATGTATGGGGTAAGATTTGAATCGGATAAATCTTCAAAAAGCACTGAAGCTTTTGAAACATTTACTTGAAGACCCGAGGCTTTACAGAATTAAACTATGAGTTTATCAATTTCCATCCACTCTTGAATATTTTCCTTCGTCATGATTAGTACATCATCCACGAAAAACAAATGAAGTATGTTAATCATTCTGGAAACTTTAATGCCATAAATATGTTAATTAATTGGGTTGGTTGTCATTGATGTCAACCCTTGAAGAAAGTCCGGTAGTGAATTCTGGTAGCATAAAGGTTTGGGTAATGGACCCAATTTTGTTTGATGTATAATGGTATTATTTTTTATATATTTGCAGGTAATACTATTCTAGATAAATAGTACATGTCATGCCATTTTTGGTGGTATGTGGAACGTCACATAACTCCTCACGGTTAGAGAGTTATGGCCATGTGAAGTTGGAGAACCCTCATGAGTCATCTAGAAGCCCCAAAAGGTCAAAGCAGTCAAAGTGTTTCCAAAGAAGAGATTATTTAAATAATAAAGTGAAGTGAAAAATTCAAAGAGGATTATTTAAATAATAAAGTGAAGTGACAAAGTCAAAGAGGATTATTTAAATAATAAAGTGAAGTGACAAAGTCAAAGAGGATTATTTAAATAACAAAGTGAAGTGACAAAGTCAAAGAGGATTATTTAAATAATAAAGTGAAGTGACAAAGTCAAGGAGGATTATTTAAATAATAAAGTAAATGGAGAACTTTCTAATTATGGAAAGTGGTTATAAGAAGGTTAACCCTAAAATGAGGAAAATGGGTTAAGTGGTCAAGTGGATATTGGATACATGGACAAGTGGCAAATTGGGCAAAGTTGGACATAGGTGAATATGTGGACAAAGTGGCTATGTGGGAAAAGTGACCTAGAAGATGCTTCTAAGGAAGCTACTTGAAGAGTATAAATAAGAGGCAAGGCTCTCTTATTTTGATCACACTTGAGCATATTCAATATCTACAGGTGACTGAGGTAACCAAAGGATATCTAATCCGAATTTCAGAGGGAAGGTGAAGTAAAGAAGGCCGAAATTCAAGGGAGGATATATTCTTTTGATGATCTTTTCTAAGGTATGTTATTTACAAGTCATCTCACCATTTTCGCAATAATTTTTTTTCTAGAATGATTCAGACCATGAAATTGGGAGGCCATTGAAGAAACATGTACAAGTAGTTGTGGTATGAATTTCAGCTTGTGGGTCGTTGTATTTTTGGAGTTACACTCTGTGGAAAATAGGGTTTGTGGCTAGTCCTGATACTAGTCTAAAACAGGTGTTTTGGGTAAAAATGTCGTAACTTCTTCATAACAGATCTAAATTCAGGAAGACCAAATGTGTTGGTTAGAGTACAGTCTTTAGTATTCTGTGTACAATTTTCAGATCCATACAACTAATATTCTGTGYGGAGCACGCTCTACAAGTCTGCTCTCTAGAATAAGCCAGAATTCAACAWGGTATGTGATCTTATATACCAGGTCTATTACAAAGTTACAAATCAGATTTGGATGATGAAATTGATGAGGGMTTTCGATTGAGGTACATGTTGGGTACATGGTTGAGACAAGTAKTTGATGAGTTGGCACATACATGAGGTGTATAGTTGATGAGGTTGGTACATCTTGATGAGTCATAGTTGATGAGTAGTTGATACATGATTGGTACATACTTGGTACATGGTTGGAGGCACTTGTTAGTAGTATTGTTGACACATGGTTTATGGATGATGTAGCATACTTGTATTGGGATATTATTAGAATCTCATATTGATCTTGGTGATTATTATGCATTGTTGTGTTATGCTTGGTTAATGCACATCTTTGAGAGTTGTCTTGGTGATTGATCTTGGTGAGTAGATATGATTTGGTTGATAAGATTGATGAGATAGGTTGTTGTGATAGGTTGTTTGGACATGTTTTTGTGACAAGTTATTCGTACATGTTTAGTGCATGGTTGATGCACTTGTTCATGGTATAGGTTGAGGTACAGGTTGGTGCATGTTTGATGCACTTGTCTATGGTACAGGTTGATTACATGTTGTTTGGTACAGGTTGGTGCATGGTTGGTGCACATGTTTATAGTACAGGTTGAGGTACAGGTTGATGCATGGTTTAGGTTATTGGTACAAGTTGTTTGGTGCAGGTTTATTGGTACATGTTTACGACAGTATATATCACAATCATAGTGTGACAGTGGTTCCATCATTCTACTTATACGTCAGGGCGGCTGGACAAGGCAAGGACATGTGCTTGTAGCCACCTTTCAGTTGTACCTGGAGAACATAGGGGGTTGTAGCCTCCTTCTCGTTGTAGCCAGAGAATAAGGGAGTTGAAGCTTCCCTCAGGTTGTAGCCTGAGAAACTAGGGGGTTGGAGCCTCCTTCCAGTTGCAGCTGGAAAACAAAGGAAGTTTGTGTCTCCAATGAATCTAATTCTTCAAGACATATAAGAAAAGGCATTATGTGGTTTTCTCCCGCTTTGGGTTTCCACGTAAAAACATTGGTGTACTGTGTATGTGTATGATTGTTCATTTGTTCATTGTTTATTTACTCTGCAATTATTGGAAGATAATGCTACATTGATATAACACTTGCATTTTATGGTGAAAAAACATTAAATTGCTCTATTACTGATTCAACCCCCCCCCCTCTCAGTAATCCAACAATTGGTATCAGATTCAGTTCCTTCAGGAAACAATATAACCACTGGAAGGAGATCATGGATTATTCTGAGAATGGAGTACCAATGTTTAATAGTCATAATGGTTTTAAGTATGAGATGTGGAGCATAAGGACGAAAGTATTTTTACAGGCACAGGGACAATATATTTAGCTATCAGTTGTTACAGGATATGATAGTTCAAAAAGGCCAAAGACTACAGCCAAGAAGGAATTGAAGAAGAATAACAAAATAGCAATGGATTTCATCTGGGAAGGATTACCTAATCTGGTAAGAGAAAAGGTTGGTAAATGTTCATCATCAAAAGAAATTTGGGATAAGTTACATGACGTATATTCTTCACCCATCGTAGATTCAGAAAATGCCAAAGAAGATGAAGATACAAATCAAGAAGAATTATGTTCACCATGTCAAACAGATTCAGAAGATGAAGAGTACATAATCCCCAGAGGTATGTTGTGTTTCTTTAATTGTGAAAAATGTGGACATCTTGAAATAGAATGCCATGAAGGAAATGAGACAGAAAAACTAATTGAAAAGGAAGACAATTATGAAGCATAATTGATTAGTGGTTTAGATGACCTAAGAGAAGAAAATAAGTCACTCAATAAATAATTGATGAAACAAAAGGAAAGTGTTCACATTTTTTAAGAATCCCAACAGGTCATCGAGAACTTAAGAACTTAGCTAGAAGAAGCCAAAAAGATCGAAGAAAATCTTGAATATCAAAAACAATATTTGGAAGCCAACATAGCAGCATAGAAGGAAGAAGTAAAAATGAGAGAGAAGATATTGACAAATCATCTTAAGGAAAGAACTAACAATCTAAACCAGCTTGAGGCAGAGTTTGGTCAAGAAGAGAAAGGACTTGAAGAAAAAATAATCACATTAAAAATTCATCTTGAAGAAGCGAAAAAAAAATAGAAGAAGTCATGAAGTCTCAAATAATGAAGAAAGAAGAAGAGGTTGAGAAGCTTGAAGAAGAAGTTGTCACATTGAGAAGTAAAATCATCAAGCTCAAGAAGAACGTTGAAGAGACAGAAACATCCACATCAGTTATAGAGAATGAAGAGAAGCACTCTAGGTTGCTAGAAAAGAAGAATGAAGAAAATAGAAAGAGTTATGCAAAAGTACTCAAAGGAAGGAATCATGGTCAACCAGAATCTAAGAAAACTATTGAAGATACATCTTCAAGAGGACCATCCATGTTCAAGCCACAAAGAAGCTTCAATCATGATCATGATCAGTCATGGAAGAATTTCAGAAGGACTACACCACAAAGAAGATCATTCACTCCCAGGTATGCAAATTTATTTTATGGTCATTGTTTTTATTGTACTAATTTTGGACATAAGGTTGCAGCTTGCAGGGATTATAAAAATGTTCAAGCAAGAAATGCCTATGTGGCCCCACGTAACATTGAATGTTACAAATGTCATAACTATGGACACATAGATAGTGATTGTAGAATCACGATTAATACTTCCATGAAAGAGAACACTGATATCAGATATAAGAAAGTATGGATAAGAAAACACAAAGAACAGGTGAACAAAGAACATGTCCTAGAGATCGCAAGATTGGCAATAAAACGAGACGAAGAAAATTCTACAGAGAAAAAGAAAGATGTCAGATACAGAAAGGTTTGGAAAATAAATGGAAAAAAAAAAGGACATGTAAATAAGGAATAGGTTCAAGAGATTTCACTTTCAGGCATTGTAGTGAAAGATGAATCCACAGAGAGAAAGAAAGAACTCAGATCTCAGAGAGATGATCACTCTACCTATGAAGATAATGATGAATCTACCAATGAAGATGATGATGAATACACATGAGAGCAAGAATTGTTCTGAGCCATCCGGCTTAGATACTCCCAGGTAATATGAATATTAGACAAGGGGAATGTGATAGTTGTGACAGACCAAAGAACCATCCTTCGAGCAACTTGTAGAGTTTGAGAAGACAGATCCAAAGCAGTCAGTTAGCAGAAGTACATTTTTATAGGTTAATCAAGACTTCATGATAGTATAGTGATAAATGGGTCAGCATTATGGAAAGTTGTGCAAGGAGAGTCTTGGACAGTATAGACAGAGATAGATTCGTAAGAACACTTAGCAGGTTTGGACGGATGTATGACAGTGGACAAGAGCATGGTACTCTAGACTGGATAAATATTTACAACAAGCAGGGTTCAGAAAAGGAAGTGCGGACAACAACCTCTACATCAAGGTAACTTAAGATAGTATTTTATTAATTGAAGTTTATGTTGATGATATTATTTTTGGAAGTACTGATGACAGGTTAAGCCATAAATTTGAAAAGGACATGCAGAATGAATTTGAAATGTCATTACTTGGAGAACTATCATTCTTTCTGTGTCTTCAGATACGTCAAAACAACCAAGGAATTTTTATTTCTCAAACTAAGTATATCAGAGAAATGCTAAAGAGGTTCGGAATGGAATATTGCAAACCAGTTACCACTCCTATGCAAACCAGTTGCAAGTTGAGCAAAGATGATGATTCAAAGTCTACAGACCAGAGGCAATACAGGTTAATGATTGGTATCTTACTATATGTGACAGCATCCAGACCAAATGTAATGCAGGCAATTGGACAGGTGGCATGATTTCAAGCAGCACCAAAGGAATCACATGTATTAGCAGTGAAGAGGATTTTCAGATATCTCAAAGGAACAGAAGAGTTTGGATTATGGTATACAAAAGGAAAGGATCTATCACTTATTTCCTACACAGAAGTAGACTGGGCAGGTTGCATTGATGACCGACGAAGCACCAGTGGAGTAGTGTTCTACTTGGGTGAGTGTTTAGTATCATGGTTAAGCAAGAAACAATCATCAATATCCTTATCTACAACCGAGGCAGAGTATATTGCAGCAGCAACATGTTGTACACAGGTTGTATGGATGAAACAAACTCTGACAGATATACAGGTTGAGTAAGATGAGTCCATTCCAATATATTGTGATAATACAAGCACCATCAATATCTCAAATAACTCGGTGATGCACTCCAAGACGAAGCACATTCCAATAAAGTATCACTTTCTACGGGAACATGTTGCAGAAAAGAACATCAGAGTTGAATATGTGGGCATAAAAGAACAAGTGCCAGACATCTTTACAAAACAGCTTCCACGGGAATCCTTTGAGTATCTTCGCCAGAGACTCTGAGTTATTTCTACTCCAAAATGATTTTTTTTGAATACTTATCTTATATTTCTTAGATGTGCACAAAGAAGCACCATAAAGAGGACAGTTCAGGTTGGGAGATCGGACGAGTTAGTTAGGGGGAGCAGCCTCGAATGGAAAGATACATTTTCCATTGATGACAAAGAGGGAGAGATTTATCATATGTAGAGGACAGAGGCATGGTTCCAGGGGGAGCATTGGTCACAGAGATGTAGGCATGGTTCCAGGGGGAGCATGAGTGATATGATTTTAGTATTGCATCAGAGTGTTGCCATCAATGCCAAAGGGGGAGATCATTGATTAATTGGGTTGGTTTTCATTGATGTCAACCCTTGAAGAAAGTTCGGTAGCGAATTCTGGTAGCACAAAGGTTTGGGTAATGGACCCAAGTTTGTCGGATGTATAATGGTATGAGTTTTGGTATATCTACAGGCAATACTATTCTAGATGGATAATACATGCCATGCCATTTTAGGTGGTATGTGGAACGTCACATAAATCCTCACGGTTAAAGAGTTATGGCCATGTGAAGTTGGAGAACCCTCATGAGTCATCTAGAAGCCCCAAAAGGTCAAAGTAGTCAAAGTGTTTGCAAAGAAGAGATTATTTAAATAAGAAGGTGAAGAGACAAAGTCAAAAAGGATTATTTAAATAATAAAGTGAAGTGACAAAGTCAAAGAGGATTATTTAAATAATAAAGTAAAGTGACAAAGTCAAAGAGGGTTATTTAAATAATAAAGTGAAGTGACAAAGTCAAAGAGGATTATTTAAATAATAAAGTGAAGTGACAAAGTCAAGGAGGATTATTTAAATAATAAAGTAAATGGAGAACTTTCTAATTATGGAAAGTGATTATAAGAAGGTTAACCCTAAAATGAGGAAAATGGGTTAAGTGGTCATCTGGCTATTGGATACATGGACAAGTGGCAAATTGGGCAAAGTTGGACATAGGTGACTATGTGGACAAAGTGGCTTTGTGGGCAAAGCGACCTAGAAGATGCTTCTAAGGAAGCTACTTGAAGAGTATAAATAAGAGGCAAGGCTCTCTCATTTTGATCACACTTGAGCATACTGAATATCTACAGGTGACTGAGGTAACCAAAGGATATCTAAGTCGAATTTCAGAGGGAAGGTGAATTAAAGAAGGCCAAAATTCAAGGGAGGATAAATTATTTTGATGATGTTTTATAAGGTATGTTATTTACAGGTCATCTCACCATTTTTGTAATAACTTTTTTTCTAAAATGATTCAGACCGTGAAATCGGGAGGCCATTGAGAAAACATATCCAAGTAGTTGTGATACAAATTTCAGCTTGTGGGTCATTGTATTTTTGGATTTACACTACGTGGAAAATAAGGTTTGTGGCTAGTCCTGAAACTAGTCTAAAACAGGTGTTTCGGGTAAAAACATCATAACTTCTTCATAACAGATCCAAATTCAGTAAGACCAAATGTGTTGGTTAGAGTACAGTCTTTAGTATTCTGTGTACAATTTTCAGATCCATACAACAAATATTTTGTGCAGGGCACGCTCTACAAGTTTGTTCTCTATAATAAGCCATAATTCAACAAGGTATGTGATCTTATACACCAGGTCTATTACAAAGTTACAAATTAGATTTGGATGATGAAATTGATGAGGGATTTTTGTTGAGTTACATGTTGGGTACATGTTAGGTACATGGTTGAGACAAGTAGTTGATGATTTGGCACATACATGAGGTGTATAGTTGATGATGTTCGTACATCTTGATGAGTAGTTGATACATGATCTGTACATACTTGGTACATGGTTGGAGGCACTTGTTAGTAGTATTGTTGACACATGTTTTATGGATGATATAGCATACTTGTATTGGTATATTATTAGAAGTCCATATTGATCTTGGTGATTATTATGAGTTGTTGTGTTATGCTTGGTTAATGCACATCTTTGAGAGTTGTCTTGGTGATTGATCTTGGTGAGTAGATCCAATTTGGTTGATAAGATTGATGAGACAAGTTGTTGTGATAGGTTGTTTGGACAGGTTGTTGTGACAGGTTAATTGTACAGGTTTGGTGCATGGTTGATGCACTTGTTCATGGTACAGGTTGAGGTACAGGTTGGTGCATGGTTGATGCACTTGTTTATGGTACAGGTTGATTACAGGTTGTTTGGTACAGGTTGGTGCATGGTTGATGTACTAGTTTATGGTACAGGTTGATTACAGGTTGAGGTACATGTTGATGCATGGTTCAGGTTATTGGTACAAGTTGTTTGGTGCAGGTTGATTGGTACAGGTTTATAGCAATATATATCACAATGATAGTATGACAATGGTTCCATCATTCTACTTATACGTCAAGGTGGTTGAACGGGGCAAGGACAGATGGTTGTAGCCACCTTCCGGTTCTAGCCGGAGAACATAGGGGGTTGTAGCCTCCTTCTGGTTGTAGCCAGAGAATAGGGGAGTTGGAGCTTCCCTCAAGTTGTAGCCTGAGAAACTAGGGGTTTGGAGCCTCCTTCTAGTTGCAGTTGGAAAACAAAGGAAGTTGGTGATTCCAATTAATGCAATTCTTCAAGACATATAAGAAAAATCATTATGTGGTTTTCTCCCGCTTTGGATTTCCACGTAAAAACACTAGTGTACTGTGTATGTGTATGATTGTTCATTTGCTCATTGTTTATTTATTATGAAATTATTGGATGATAATGCTACATTGATATAACACTTGCATTTTATGGTTAAAAGGGATTAAATTGCTCTATTACTGATTCACCCCCTCCCCCCCCCTCTCAGTAATCCAACAAAATATTGTATTCCCCTTTTCTCTTTTTTAATAAAAGACTAAGGCCTTCCATAACCAGGATGAATAATAACGAAGATAGAGGGCATCTCTGACACAAACCTCGGCCACTCCAGAAGAAATATGTGGTTTCTCCATTGATTAACACAGCATAAGTAGGAGATATAACACAACTCATAATCCACTTTGTCAATTGGGTACCAAAACCCACTTGAATTAATATCACCCTGAGAAGATCCCAATCTATGCAGTGATAAGCTTTGTGCAAATCCAACTTGAGTACCAAAGACTTTGTTTTATTTTTTGTTATACTATGAAGGCACTTGTGAGTTGTACCAATTGTGTCTTGAATCTACCTTCCTTTCAAAAAGCCTAATTGTTCTTCTAAAATGTGTTGGACAGGATGGGTTTGATTTTATTGGCATTGATTTTTGATATCAACTTGTAGCATAGATTACATAAAGAGATGGGCCTGAAGTCCCCGAAATTTGTTGGCTTGTTTTCTTTTGGAATTAAGGCAAGGAAGGTAGAGTTTAAACTTCCTGCTATAAACCCACTCTACCTAGACTCCTCAATCATCTGTACGAGGTCTTTGCCAACCAGATCAAAAAAGTATGTGAAAATTTCCATCGTCTAGCCATCGGGGCCTGGACTTTTGTCTTGTTTGAAAAGTGCTAGAACTGCTTTGATTTCTTCTAAGTTGACTGAATCAGAAAGGAATCTTGCCTCATCATCATTTACCGTCATGGAGAAAAGACTAGTCACTTGCACTTGTTCAGTAGTGTTAGAAGAAGAACAAGCTTTGAAGAAATTTTTGAAATAGTGTACATACAACCTCTTCCTTAATTGTTGTCTACCGTGTATGCCTTTGTCCAGTGTCATCAACTATCTCCCAAATATGCTTGTGATTGCATCTGTGGTTAGCAAAGTGGTGAAAAAATCTTGTATTTTGATCACCACTTTTAACCCAGATCGCTCTACTATGTTGACGCCACTTTTCTTCGTCAGCTTGAAGTAGATTGTTCCTTTCTTGTTCTAATTTTCCGAGGAGAAGTTCCTTATCAGAATGTGAGTGATCATCCACAAAACTCAGAAAGGTGTCTCTTATCTTTGTTTCTAAAAATTCCATGCATTGTAGTATGATCCCGTCTCTATGCTTCACCCACAGTTTAGTCTGTAATTTCAGTTCTTTTAGTTTCCAAACAAGTCTGCACTGGTTGCCAGTTTTTGTAGTAAATTTAGGATCCTTCCAAACCTGATGAACAAGAGCTTTGTAATCCTCGTCGATCAACCAAAGGGGATTAAGTTTAAAGGGATACAGTTTATACTTCGGGATTATTTCCAACTGAACAATAACTGGGGCATGATCAGAAATAAAGGGATACTCCACCTAGGAACGATAGATGCCACTCGATGATAATAAACCTTCTGAAATAAAGCATCTGTCCAGTCTCTTGGAAATCGCATGTATTCAGAGACGGTCATTGCACCAAGTTGGTACCAACTTGTCTGGTCGTAAGCCCACTAAATTTTTTGACTGGAACAGAATTTTGTAAAATCCAACCAAAGAGCCGGGAGAATTATTGCCTCCCCATACCTCATCTAACGAGAGAGTAATATTTAGATCGCCTATGGGTGTATCCAATTTTCTCACTCTGGTTGTCCAGCTCGAGCAGATAGTGTAGACTCCCAAACCCAAAAATTTCCACATCAGGAGTGCAATCCGGTATGTTCCAGATGTTTTGTAAATCTTTTGCATCCTCATCAACCACAAGACCTTTACAATCCCGGCATAGGTGTCCCATGCATCGACAAAGACTGCAGCGGAAGGGTATACCCAAATAATCTAACCTCTGGTGTATCCTCTGCTTGCGCCACTCAACCTCAAGGACCTCCAGTAATCTGCCATGTATGTCAATCTCCACCAAGATTTTGCCAACCTTCATAGTCGGGGCCCTTAAAGACTAGTGACCCACTGAAATAAATGTACCTAAAGAGTCGCCAATTGCTTTGAGGGCACCTTCATTCCAAAGTTGGATAGGTAGTCCAGGTAGGAGTACCCAAAGATGCCTCTGTTGGAAATAATCAGATGTCGGGTCAAAGACAATCCACCGTCTCTTAAGCATTAAACTACTACCACCAAAAACCCAACGAGAAGCCAATAAAAGTGAACTGTCCTCGAGAATTCTACATATGAACCCCAACCAACCCTTCGAGAGATACAATACCTCAAACGAATAACCTAAAAGAGAAGCTCAACACTTAAGCTTATCATTTTAAATGAAAACGAGTATTATTATTTTTAACCATGTACACATTTGTGATCATATATGTGCCAAGTTATCAAATGCATGTACCAACTAAAACAAAACCAAACTTAGAAATACAAAAGTCATGTGACTTTGAAGAGCCTTCATGAGTTTCAATAAAGGAGAAGTGGACATTACAAAAGGACGTCATTTTGAATGAAAAGGACATATTATTATGAATGAGACGATTCCATGGACCTTGAAATAGATTTCTAAATAAAAGTTTTTGAGAAAACAAAAAGTATTATTGTATGACAAAGGGCTACGTTAAGTCCCCACTATGTGAATAAGGACAAAACGTTTTACTCAAAACCTTTTAGAGGTTTGCCTATTAACAACTACCATAAAAATAAATTATATTTACGAGAGTTTTACATTATGTTCAACATTTAAAAGAGTATGAAGATAAGGTAATAATATTTTAAATGGAAAATTATATTTTAAAGTTTTAATTATTATTATTTTTTTTTCAAAGTGAAAGTGAAAGTGTGTATTGGTATGAAGATATGATATATAAATTTATATTATTATTATTATTATTTAATTAAAATATTTATTTATATATTATGAATATATAAATGTATATTTTTATTTTTTAAAATATATAATGAAAAGGGAAAATATACATTCGATAGTTTATTTTAATGGTTTTTCAAGAAAATAAATAATAAAAAAATAAAATTATATATTTGGATACTTTATTTTAATGTTTCATAAATACATAAATGCACATATTTAAGAAAATAAATAATGGAAAATAAAGTTATATATTTAGATATTTTATTTTAATGCTTCGTAAGTACATAAATGCACATATTTATTATATGGTACATAAATTGTGCATTTATTATATGGTACACATATTTATTATATGGTACATAAATGTACATTTTTACCTTTGGAAAAGTAAATGATAAGACTTGAAAATATTTTTTTTTAATTTGAAACATACAAATTCAACTTTACGTATCTTATCCATAAAATTACTCATATTTTAAATCAGAATTTTAAATATCAAATTTTCTAAAATTTTATATTCATTTATCAAAAAATTTAAATTTTCATGTTTAAAGTTTTATTGCATATAAATAAAAGGAATTATTTATAATTATAATAATAATAAATTGTTTTTTAAATTTTTGAAATTTAAATGTATTGTTGTCGTATACTTATTTTGGAGTTATATTATGTAGATAGTTTTGAAACATTCAACTTTTTAAGTGGATACACTATTCTTCATCATAAATAAGATAAGTTGAATTATTAAAAAAGAATATACTTCCATGTAGAATTTAAAGGGATAAAAAACAAAAAAATAAACATTAGAATCATAATATAGTAAATTGAGAAATTGGATAAATAATAAATTAATAAGATAATATGTGGTTAAATAATAAAAAAATATAAATTAAATTAAATGAGATTAGATATAGAAATAATTAAAGGGGAAGAGACAAAAATATAAAGATAAGTATTAAAAAGATATGAGACCAAGTAAAGAAATTAAATGAAATCAAGTAGAGAAATAATTACAATGGATGGCAACAGGAGCGGATCAGGAGGTGTCATAAAGATTCAGAATGCTACAGTTATTAAATGGACTTATAATTGCAGCAAAGAAACAAATACGAGGGCAGAGCTTTTGGGAGCATGGGTCACACTTATGCTAGTAGATCAATTGGCGATCCCATGTATCCATGTCACGGGGGATTCAAAAGTAGTTATAGAATGAATCTTAGACAAAGGGATACTATTGGTTAGCTTAGTAGAAGGATGGAAAATAAGAATCAAAATGCTTGTCTAGAATTTCCATTCCATTAGTTTCCAACACATCTATAAAGATTTTAACACTCATACGGATGTACTCTCAAAGCAAGCATTGGGTGAACTTGAGGGGATGGTATCATACTACCGATGGACTAATGGAGTCGAAGGCCCAAGGAGACGGATCAAAATTTAATAGTTTTTTTTGCTAAGTTGGTATCCAGCAGAGCGACGAATTGAATTTTTGTTGTATAAGTGTTCAATTTTGTATCTATCGGTTTGATTTTCTAGTATTGTCATAGACGCTTTGGGTTTTATTCCTTGAGACTTCAGTTTTTTTGATGATCTACTGTGGATTCTTGATTTTGAAAAGGAAGATGTAAAAAAATTATATCCCTAATATAATTGAACAATTTTTTTCCTTGGAAAAAAAAAAGTAAAGAAATAATTAAAGAGAAGAGAGAATAAGTATTAAAGAGGATTAAAGAGATATCACATAAGAAGTACAACTATTACTGGAGAAATTAAAAGTAGTGAGAAGATCATTATAGTAAATAAAAAGACTCAAGCTAAAAATAGTGGTTAAAATAAAAATAAAACCAGAGATATTCGTGAGAAAACTTTAAAATAGGAGAAAAAATGTAAAAGATTAAATTAAAAAGGAAAAATTTGTGACTTAGGCACTTAAAGTTATTAGGGTGTTTTTCAACTTCTAGAGCTTCTAGAATGATAAGGAAAGAGTAATGGGGTGAGAGGAAAATTTTGGTTTGGTCAAAGCAGATTAAATGCTTAGATTTAATGGAATGTGACTTGGTAATCCACTTATAATGTGTATCAACTATTATGTGTAAACAAAACCTAACTACTTGAAATAACTTATTAATGATTTGTATCTAACCACTTGAAATTAAACTTGTTGATGATTAGTATGGAAAATATTTCCATTTATAACATATGTATCTCTATTTTAAATCATTTACTTATTTACTTATATCCACTTATATCCAAAAACAACAATATCTTAACCAATTATAAACAAACACATTAACCAACATTATTATGAAATTCCATTGAATTTTTAATCATCATATCATGATTGTCATGATGAAAACGGAGAAATAGTTACCCATATCATTACCAAAATTATCCCATTGAAATCCTTGCAGAGTCTTGGGTACCCCATATTGCAATTGATCAAAGTGAGAGATTGCAATTGATGGATGCCCTTCCTTGCATTACAGAACTTGAGAAACATATCCACATCATCACAGATTTTACCATTGGCTTATGAGCTGCCCCTTTCTACCACGTCATCACATATTCTACCATTGGCTTATGAGGCGCCCCTTCTACATCATTGTCATCATAACTTAGGTTATCGTTCTCATTATCATGGGAGCTGTATGACAACAAAATATGTCAATTTAATAATAATGGTCGACCACCTAATCCCTAAAGTATAATATAACCGAACCGCCCATATGACTTTTGGGGCATGGCCGCCTACTTCCAATTAAGTCAAATAAAATAAGTTCACGGCATGAAAGTAGTTCTAGTAACTATAATATTTAGTACGTCAAATCAACATAAAACTATAATATTTCATATGTCAAATCAGCATACCCCCACGTATTAAAAGTGAAGTCGCCTCATTTCCCTAATAACAAAATGTACATGTCGTATTCCAATCGAGTGAGGGCGACGCCTACTTTTACCATTAATTATAGTGTACACGTCAGATTGTAACGTACGTCTGTGTTTCTCCGACTTTAATCCGTCTTGTCTTTACGAGTCACGAGCATACTCATGCATACGCCGGGCCCACCTCTCTGCACGCTGACACGACGGCTCGGCCCGCCGCGTGTCAGGGCGTGACCGGGACGACTTACTATAATACTAAAAGTCGGTCGGCTGTGGAAAACTCGACAGACAAAGACGGTCACGGATACCTCTCTGGCAAACGGCCAGGGATAAAAGAAAACACAGCTAAACAATATGCATTTCAGATCACAACATTTAATGTTGGGATATCTATTAGCACAGCTGCAAAGTGGTTGGTGTTGCGGTTGTTGAACGTCGAAAGTTATCTGGATGGACAGTACTTTGGTGAATTGAAATGTACGGATAGCTGAAACGCACATAGAGCTGAGGAAATCCAAAAGTTAATCTTAAATGTGGTAATTTCAATGGTTAATCAGTTAAACGTGACAATCATATGGTGGTACAGTAATTTCTTAATATGATCAGGAACATGTTAAAAAATAAACAGGTTTGATACATTCAAAAATACAAAGAAGATATGAAGAGTAAATCACATTCATTGATTTGGGAGAACAACTAAGAATATTCCAGCATTTTCAATTGTTAGTCATTAGATTAGAATTTTATATTAAAAGGTGATTAATTGTGCCCATCTCCAATAGGTATACACAACGTTTTTATTGAATAATTACCCCGAAAGGCGTACGCCTATTGACAATGGGCACAATTAATGAACTTTTAACCTTATTTAATCTTAAACCCTAATGTGATGGCTATGCATTGAAGATGCTGGCATATTCTTAGTCGTCCTCCAAAATCAATGGATCAGATTTATTGTTCATAACTTTCTTGCATTTATCAACCTAATGCAGCCAAAAGTTTCATATTACCACAAACGTTTTATATTGGAAACACACATTCTCAGTATATTAGGGGCATGCGCTCTTAGCCGCTACCTTTCGGCGTTGTCAGCAGCAAATTAGCAACTGTGCTAGTATATATTCCAACATTAAATATTTTATTATATAATGTAAATTTAAAAATCATAAATACCATGCTGTATAAATTATTTATGATACTATATATATCTACACATTTAATATTTAAGTATATATTAATATAAAAAATCTAAATTTATAAATATACAAAATCATTAAATCATATTACATGTTTAAAGTTATAGTTTAACTCCTTTAAAAAAAAWTTAAAAATTGATAATGGTATTATATTACATATTACATGTTTAAACACAAAATCATTAAATCATATTACATGTTTAAAGTTATAGTTTAACTCCTTAAAAAAAATTAAAAATTGATAATGGTATTATATTATATATTACATGTTTAAAGTTATAGTTTAACTCCTTAAAAAAAATTGATAATGGTATTATATTACACACATTTGCTCAAATTTAAAACAATTTAATTTGTAAATAATTTTTTAAAAAATAATTAATTAAAAAAAATTGAATGTGTCCATTCATTAAAAATTTGATAAATGGAATTATATTACATGAAATTAAAAAAAATAAAAATTGTAAATAAATTTTAAAAAAATATTGAGTTTGTCCATTCATTAAAGTTATATATATAATCAGACATAAGGAATTATTTGGTTTGCTTTAGAATTGTTTTTTTGTGTTTGAACAACATTAAGAGAAGCATTCCTAAATCACTATAGTTTTGATGAGTTAAAAGGTTGGGAAGGTGAGTGTTGTAACAAATATTTTAAGTGTGATCTAATGTGGGTGTACACAGGGCATTCTAAGAGAAAATGTTTTTCATCTTCAACCCTTTTAGTGTCACAAACATGACAAATTCTTTTGACCCATGGAGTTTTAGGAATTGTCCAATGTCATGTTTCACTATGGAGCTCGTGAGAGTTTGTTCGTATTTTAGCAATTTTGATTTTCTTCTTTATATAGAGATACTTTTGATCTTCTAGATTAGGGTTGATCATCTCGTTATAATATCTTAATTTTATTTTATCTTCTAATTTTTTATCGCACCACAATTTCTCCTTGAAGTTAGTTGTAATAGTATTTTTAATATTATTGTTATTCTACAGAGGAACCTCTTCCTTTATTCCCTAATGATTTAGCCAAGACTTGGCATCTTTATGCCACCCCCGCTTGAGTCACTTGTGGTTTTGGTTGGAATTTGAAGCAATCTTGGGAAGCCTCTTGTCTTCCTTGTTGTTTATCGTGTTCTTGTCCATTAGTTACCTAGTCATACCCATGCTCTCCATGGGGGAAAGACTAGCTTCTATGAGGAGAATAGGAGAGGATGTATTGTCTTTAATTTTGAGATTATAAATTATAAAAAACTTTTGGATTTGCTCTATCTTTATCCATGATTCTCTAGACATGTTATACCCCAAAATTCACAACCATATAAGATAACAAGAGTGATAAGAGTCTCAAAATGGAGTTTCTTCTTATCCCATAGTCAAAGGTCCACTAGCTTACAACTATTTTCAAGTCCATAATAAGTTTTCCACCCTTCATTTATCATGTTTCCAATGTTATAGTTCTAATTAAGTTTGTGATGAAGATCGATTCTAAGATATTTGTATGAAGTCACTTCCTCCAAGTTGTTGTTGCCATACACAAAATTAGCATAAGTAATGTTTTTGGATTTAATTATCATAGCCTTCATTTTGTTAGTGTTAAAAATCATTACCCATACTAGAGCAAAAATCATTGAGGATTTTTAGTTGTTTTTCAACATCATAGGGACTCCTCACCATAAGAACAAAATCATCAACATAAAGCAAAAGGATGATCACTATACCAACGAGATTTGAGATCACACAAATTGTTTCTTCCAAAAAAACCTCTAACTTGTCAATGCATATGCCAAAAAGGGTAGGGATAGAGGACAACCTTGCCGCTAACTCCTATATTATAATTATTTTTTATGGCAATCCCTTAGTGTTCCGAAACTTGGCAATAATGTTCTCATACAACCTTATCGTAGTAGCTCTCAAATCGAAATGAACTTTTAGCTCTTCTAACCTATTCCGACGTTTAGACTTGGGCACTATGTCATAAGATTTTCTAAAGTCAATAAAACAATGCATGAGATTGGTTTTTATTATTGTGGCATTCCTCTGCAATGATCCTAAGCGTAACAAGGTGATCCACAGTTGAATGATATCTACTAAATCCAACCTGGATTTTAACTCTTTTTCTATGACTTTCTAGCCAAACGTTGATCTTCTTTTCCAAAATAATTCCATATAACTTGGCTAAAAGGGGGCTCATCATAATGGTAATATAGTTAGAGGGATTGTTACCTTTATATATGATTCAGACAAAGAATTAATTACCTCTCTAAATCATGTGACCCTGCCTCTCCCTCTATATATGATTCAGACAAAGAATTAATTACCTCTCTGAATCATGTGACCGTGCCTCCTAATTTATAGTGAGTCGCATGAGTCCTTCTTTAAGAGGTGGAAAGATGTAAAAAAGAAGAAGAGGAAGAAAGGAAGAATTGATTATTATTTTTTAAAGGAAAAACAATGATATGTATATTAGAGATGTATTTTTATTCCTTTACTCTTTAAATGATGTTTGTACTTGCTCGTTTTATTGTGTTATGAGTACCTAAAGAATGTGATTTCTTTCTATCAATAAATAGAAACTTGTGATTTTTTTTTGTATATATATATTCCAAGAAATAATTGTGCTTTAGATTATATTACAAAGAAATCACATTAAAATACAATACAAGAAAAGCAAGTATAGGTGCATGTCGCACTTATAAGAGTACATGTACAAACTGCACTTACAATATTAAAATCACATAATTAATGTACATGTCGTTTTTGACCCTTTAAGAAATAATTCTCGATTCTTCTATTTTTCCTCTTCCTATTTTTAACTTCTAGCCACCCCTCTGAAGGAGCCACATACACACACACACACACACACACACACACACACACACACACACACACACACACACATATATATATATATATATTTCCAAGAAAGAATTGTGTTTTAGATTATACTATACAAAGAAATCACATTAAAATACAATACAAGAAAAGCAAGTATAGGTGCATATCGCACTTATAAGATTACATGTNTATATATATATATATATATATATATATATATATATATATATATATATATATATATATTCCAAGAAATAATTGTGCTTTAGATTATATTACAAAGAAATCACATTAAAATACAATACAAGAAAAGCAAGTATAGGTGCATGTCGCACTTATAAGAGTACATGTACAAACTGCACTTGCAATATTAAAATCACATAATTAATGTACATGTCGTTTCTGACCCTTTAAGAAATAATTCTCGATTCTTCTATTTTTCCTCTTCCTATTTTTAACTTCTAGCCACCCCTCTGAAGGAGACACACACACACACACACACACACACACACACACACACATATATATATATTTCCAAGAAAGAATCGTGTTTTAGATTATACTATACAAAGAAATCACATTAAAATACAATACAAGAAAAGCAAGTATAGGTGCATATCGCACTTATAAGATTACATGTTCAAATTGCACTTTGGATATGAAAATCACATAATTAATGTACATGTCGTCTCTGACCCTTTAAGAAATAATTCTCAATTCTTCTATTTTTCCTCTTCCTATTTTTAACTTCTAGCAACCCCTCTGAAGAAGGAGCCACAAATACTAATTGTAAGTCAGAAGGTGGGAGACTAAGATCCATAGAGGAACTAGTCCCTTATTTGAATCAGAGGTATCAGTTTCATGAAGTCTCTTTGTTCCACCTAGAGGAGCTTCAAGTACAAGTATCTCCCTCGAGAGGAAAGCCCTGTATCCATATTTTCTACTCTATCCCCCAAAGTAAGAGTGGGTTCCCCAATCGACACTTGCGGTCGTTAATTTACCCCATTTTGATCAATGTCATCATCTGACATTGTTCCTTTGTAAAATTCCATCTCTTTAGTTTTTATTTGGTCCATTTTTTCTTCGGAGGATGAGATCGAGCACGGGGACAAGTAGCTTGTATATATCCTAGAAGTTGGCATATCCTACACCTCATAATCCAAGACCTATGTGCATTTAGATTTTTTCTATTTGAGAATCATTTTGTCTAAAACATGCATACTTAGTCAATCTCAACACATAAACAAGAATATGTACACAATCTCATTACAATTATCTCAAGATCAGGTTTTATGTAAATACCCAAAGTATTTTCATTATACTCAAACATTGCTAAATACTAGAAATGTAATGGTAAATTGGGAAGGAAAACCCATGCTAGCATTCTAGTCACTAACATAGAGTTAGAATCAAATTCTGGAAACCAAGTGGTTATAAAAGTCCCACACTTCCCCAAAAACAAGGACACTTCTCAAATAATTTTTGATAATCAACATTGTCATAACATTGAACAATAAAAAAAACATATATAGAGAGATATATTGTCCTAAATGCTCTACAACGAAATAGTTGTTATTTACTTTTAAAAGTGTATTACTAATAGAAGTTGAAAAAAACACACCATCTAGATTTTCTTCACCATGTGACGTGGGTATCTTTCTTGTGATTCTTTTTGTCGTCCAATCAAGGCTGTTAACGTTGGAGAGAAGACGATGGCGTAAAATATATCTTTTGATGTTTGATGTTTTCCATAACCATCACTAACTTTACATTCATTATTAAAATTTATAACTTTCAATGTTGCAAGAAGTGTATTCATATGTTAAGCCCTAGATATGGAGTTAGACCCTTTAATTGTAAGTGTAAAATTAGATATGATAATTGTTATTACAATCGTTCATGCGACTTGTTGAGTGCCTAGTGTCTATCTCCCAGCTCTGTCATGATGATGGTCATATATGTTTGTGGGTCTTGTGAAGGCACCTATGCAATTTCGAGCTTGGCACTGGCCGAGTCAAAAGTTATCGTGACCAAGGGGTTGAACTATAGTACTCGTCTCTGGCTATTTTCACTTGCTTTGGTCATATGTTGTGCCTAAGAGGGGGTGTTGGGTTTCGAAGCAATTGACAATTTATGACAGAGGTTTTCAAATTTGTGTGTTGCCTCTTTCTGCATTATATGTTGCATCATTAGTTGTCCCTTGATCTCCTTGACGAGGCTCAAGATGGTTGTGATAATCTATATTGATTTCTGTGTTGGGGCACTGGTATTCGTCCCTTCACTGCTTCATGCCCATCCTCTCTTGTTGCTAACTTGATCAAGTGCCATGGTGTGTTATGTAGACTGCGCGAAGACCTCCTATGTGATGGGTGTAGGGTGGAACTATGGTGGGGGAGTTGGTGTGTGTGCTTCATTGGGGTCTGGAATGGAACCTAAGTCGATCGGTGCTGGCACCAAAAGTGTTTCTATCTTTTTCTGCTTGGGGGGGCTATCCTTGTCAGTCTTTAGCTCCACCTTAGGATGTGTCTATTGACCTGTATATCGCTTACCTTTTTCTTGTGATGTCCCTTCCTTTTTTTGCATGGGTAATGATGCCTTGTCTTTCTTTAGTGTTGCTTATGCGCTTTTCCTCTCCCGATTCCTCTTAGTTCGTGTCTCAAGCTGCTCTAGCTCATCCTTAGGGGTAGGTTTAAGATGATTAGTTCATTCTTTAATGACCTACTAGATGTCTTCTTTCGTGATACAAAATGGAATCATTGCGGTTGTTGCTTGTGGGTCTGTAAGTGGGTAAATAAAGACATTATGCAAATTACATTCAAATTGGAGGTAGACCTTGTACCTTTCCATGATACTACGTGGGATGTGTAGTGTTAAATTAGCTACTTAGATGAGTTGTGTATTCCACTTCTTAAAGGACTTTTGATTCACATCATGGACTTTTTGGTCCTTAGTGTGCTGTAGCATGAGGAAATTGGGTGCAGCGAAGGGTGGTGCATCAACTGTGTCATCTCCGTGGCTCGGAGGGGGCCTCCACGGGATCATGGTAATCAATACTATAATGCAATTGTAATGAAATTATTTACCCAAGTCATGGGCCTCCAAACAATCGTTAATGATTTTATTTAATACATAGCGTGCCCACGTCATATGGACTCCCACAACACATCTTTCCATAGAAACGATGACTCTGATTGGACATTCGACCTTGCTGCACTTGCATAGTAGTTTGTAGGAAAACAACTATGTAGCAAAGAAGAGTCTTTGGTCATTGATATCTGCAATCACTACCCTGCAGAACCCTTTGCGTGTAACATACTTAGTGTAAAATTCCTTGTGGGTTGCATCCTTGGCCTTTATCTCTTTTGTTGGGTCTCTTCTCTGCATTGGAAGGCCTAAAACACAGTGCATGGTATTCTCGTCAATTGGGTATTTTCTATCGATCCAAAGAAATCTTCCATGCAACCAATTAAGCAAGAATCGAGCACGCAACCTGGCAGGCGGGCCTCATCCAAAGTGTGGGAAATCCATTAGGGTTAGTACACTGGATTGTTGAAGGGGCTTGGTCCATTTTTGGGTGACCACCTTATGTTTCCTATCCACCCCCTAGATTATTTATGCATATTGGTCTAAATTTAGCTTAGGGAATTGGGTAAGGTCTCAAATATTGTAGCCAATATACCGTAGAAAGGGAACCTTCCCTAACCGAGGGCCTGTGTAGCTTACATTGGTGGGTAATATGGTTCCAGGCACCTTTTGTTCCTTGGTGGCCTTAGTTTTTTTTCATGCATGGGGATTATTGGGGGTTTTCATTATCGTCTGTGGCTGGTTAGAACCTCTGGATTCTTTGTGCTCTATGCTGGGATGACTATGGTGGTTGAGTGTGCGGCTTGATTCGCCTAAAATATCAACACTTTGTTACTTGAGTATTCTCCACTCAGCTCTGCATTGTGTTATCATCTTGCTAGGAGAAAATGGTGAAGTGAAATATGGTTATGGGGTGTTAAATATGTCTAGGGTGACATCCCCCTGATGATATTGGCTGCCAAGTTGTCATAAAGGTCCTTCATTATTGACCTGCACCAACATAACCACATACATCGTAAGGAACTTATTTCCATAATTGTTTGGTTTTCCCTGGGTCGTTGTCACTTGTCATGTGGGTAACTAGCCACTTTCCCATTGATACATATGCATGTGTATTTTCAATCAAATTTTAGCGACCATTGTTCTTTCCCTTTGATTTTACTATGGCATTTAAACCTTAATCTTTTCCAAAATGTGCAAAATCTTAGTTGGGTAAGACCTATCGTGTCTCGCCTTATTATGATGAGATTTATATGTCGCCTATTTATTACTTTGATAATGACCATTCTAAATATTACCTAAGTCTTATCCTACCAGGGCATATTGCATATCTATCGTGCACCCTTGCTCCATTCTGGGCATGTCATCTCGCCGCGTTCGACCCTGGCAAGTCACAACGCTTCTTCACTTTAATCATGTTCCTCAACCCTTTCCATGGTGGTTCGTCGATTTTTATGGGTGGTACCAGGTTATTTTGTTGACTACACAACCCTTGGATTGATTCTAAATCTGGTCAACGTTGCTCATCTAATGGAATGATCCTAGTCAAAGGAACCTAATGGGTGGGGTTACTTTTTGGCGTAGTTTGTTTGGAAGTTTGAATGATCTGTAGTGTGTTAGAGATTTTCTTAGCTAGCCAATGTATTTCACATGAACATATGTTCTTTTGGGGATTTACCATAGGCTGCAATATTTCCTTGAGCAAATCAACCACCTGTGCCCATTCTTATATATGTTTTTGGTGCACTACCCATCAATGTGCAAGTATTGCTTCCAGTATTATGTCTAGGGCCTGCATTTTGTGGATCGCTGGAATCTTTTGCATCTATGAAAGGAACATATCCACTGAGTATGTTCCATCAAAATAGGGTAGGGTGTATATTCATGATCCAATCTCACACGTCAATGGAAATATGATAAAACAATGTTGAAATGTAATATCTGAAACTACAAAGTTTGTCCTATTCATGGTTCGGTTAGAAGGTGAGTGAAAGATCATTGCGACAACCACAACTTCAACACAAGGTCTTTCTACACAACAAAAGAAGGTGGACAAGGTGGTAGAGGAATATAGAGACATTTTCACCTCACCTATAGGGGTGCCTCTGCACTATCAGGTCAAACATATCGTTGACTTGATACCTAGGTCTCCCTTACCTAATGGCCCCATATACAAACACTCCCTTCTGGAGACTGAGGAAATCAAGTGTCAAATTCATGAGCTCATCCGAAAGTGCAACATTTGACTGACCTCCTGACCTTATGGAAGCTCGATTGTGTTAGTACAAAAGAAGGATGGGACATGGAAACTCTGTATTTATTACAGATCCCTGAACAAAATCATTGTCAAGAATCGATACTTGATCCCCCAAATTGACAATCTTCTTAACCATCTCAAGTGTGCAAAATTATTTAGCAAGATTGATCTGAAGTCGAGCTACCACCAGTTTTGATAGAACAAACTGATGTATCAAAGACGATCTTCAAATATAAATAAGGCATTTTTTAGTGGTTGTTCATGCCTTTTGGCTTGCTAATGCTCTAGCAACATTCATCATAATGATGGATGATATCTAGCGGCCATTCAAAAACTATTTTGTGGTCATATATTTGGATGACATCCTCATCTTCAGTAGGACATGGGAATAAAATTTGCAACACATTTAGTAGGTTCTGAGCACCTTGCGGAAACATAATTTATACGTTGATCTGGAGAAATTCTCATTTGACATGCAAAGAATCCAATACTTGGGATACATCATGGACGAATATGGGTTGCATGTGGACCTAGCCAAGATACAATTCATTCATGATTGGCCAGCCCCAACAACTCTAACACAGCTCCGCAACTTCTTGGGCATTGCTAACTTCTACTGTAGGTTCTCTCATATCACTTGGCCCCTGATTCAAGTGACCAAAGGTGGAGCTAAATCCAAGTTTGATTGGTCTGAATCACAACATAAATCATTCCAAGATATGAAACAACACCTCTTCTCTACACCCATTCTCACATTGTCAGACCTGCAACAACCAATAGATATTGAGATACATGCCTTTGACTATGTTATCGATGCAATTCTCACTCATCAGGGACATCTAGTGTCCTATCACTATGAGATGTTATATGATGTTGTTCATAGATATCCCACCTATGACAAGGAGATATACTCCATTGTGCAAGCATGCCAATAGTGGAAGCATTATATTATGGGAAAGGAAATGATCATCCACATTGATCACAAGCCTTTGCAATTCATGCAGACACAAGGAAAGTTGCAGAATGACCGACATCAAAAGTGGTACACATACCTACAATAATTCCACTTAAACATTAAGTACAATAAGGAAAGCACAATATGTGTTGTAGACTACGTCAGTCGGCCCCCGATTCTATCACTAACCGTAGTTCTTAACTCATGTGGGCCTGAGACCTCCTGATGGCCACAATTATACAATAGTGAATCTAACTTCGCTACTACATATCAAACACTGAGTGCGTGGAAACAAGTCTCAGAATTACACCTTCAATATGTGCTCTTGTGCTATTTGAGCCATCTTTGTGTTCCTCCAAGAGAGCGTACATAACTAATTTGGGAGTCACATTACAATCAGGTGGCACGGAAGTTTGGTGTGGAAAATATAGTAGTAGTACTTCAGAAGTATTTCTACTAGCCAAATCTTCGACGAGACATTGACCAATATATCAAGTCATGCATTTCATGTGCCATTACTAAACCATCCATCAAGAATAAAGTGTTGTACACACCTCTCTTTGTCCCATACAATCCCTGGGAGTCAGTCTCCTTGGATTATAAGCTATGTTTTCCCTCCACCAAGCATGGTCACAATTTTGTCTTTGTGGTCGTTGATGGGTTCTCTAAGATGGCCATTTTGGCACCATGTAAAAAGATTATCACAACTGAGTCCACGGTTAGGCTCTTCTTTGAGCATTTTTAGGTTCATTTTGGGCTACCATGGACCATTATTTTATATAAGGATAGCAATTTCCTTAGTACCTTATGGTCCAACCTATGGTCTCTGATGGACAATAAGTTGACCAAATCGACTGCCTTTCACCCCAAATAGATGGGAAAAAATAAGTGGTCAACATGATGATTGTGTGTGTACAACTCCAAGAATCCACGTACATGGGACGAGAGCCTTCCATATGTTCAACATAGCTATAACAAATCCCTCCACATATCTATCAACCACATCCCTTTTTAGGTATGCTTGGGGTTCCAACTATTGGCCCTCATTGATGTAGCTCTTCTAGTCCCATCTTCACCAACAAAGTCCTCCCATGCTCAAACCTAGGCAGACAGAAAAACCAAATTTGTTGAATGGATCCAAAAACAAGTTCATCGTATATTTTAGAAGGATAATGCCAAATAAAATAAACGATATGACCAGCATTTGGTTCCACACAAGTTTCAGGTTCGTGACAAGGCTTGATTGAATTCACAAAAAGATCACCGCATGGGTTGTTGGTCGTAATCCACTCGTTGGGGGGTTAAAGACCCAGGGTTCGTCAAGCTTTACCAAAAAAACCCTAAGGCGCCGACATATTCATTCTTCAATCTAGGAATGAAGAAGGTCTCACCCGAGACACCATGAGAATCACAAAGACCATTAGTCTTGTGTAATATGTGAGGGGACAACACCTATAGGAAACCTCTCAGGAACAAACCCATTCATTCATTCATATTTGAGTGACAGATTGTTATGCATAAGAAAGTAAACAAACATACATCCAAACCATGACACAAAAGAATGCGGAAAAAAAGGAATTCACATTTCATTTATTAACTTCAAATTGATTCATATACAAAGTCATAGAAAAGATGTGTCATGCACTCTAGTCTCCCTTCTTTTCATTCATACATATTTTCTATCTCTATTACAAACTCATGCAAAAATGGGACAAAACTAGACTTGTAACTCTCACTCTCTTCCTATTTTCTTTTTTCTCTCCCTTACCATCATGAACTCTCCCTTCTCGACTACTCTATTCCACTCTCTCAAGTGAACAAAAGTCCCACACTCTTTATGTGTCTGGATGCATACCCCATGTCTTTCCTAGAGCATGGAAATCCTAACTAACTTACTAGCTCATACATACCCTTTCCCATTATCATTCGGGTTGTTGTAAATCAATTACAAAGATTCTCTAAGATACACTAAGATTCGGTCTACATACAGTCTCTTCTTGATTCCTTTCACGTAGTACAAAATTGGGTTAGCGCACACAATATTCCTTTGGTTGGCACAGATGTTGATCCTTCCTAGTGTCGTGCAATGTATATTTCTAGGTGTGCACACCATTGATTTACGTGCAACTCCTTCAAAACCTTGGGTGCCAAAAGGCCCCAACATTATTAGTTGTCTCGTCCTCGAGCCAATGATGCAATTACGACTTGATAGAGGATGTTGACGACATTGTTGTCATGTTTTCTTGGATGAATTGTTGAAAGTGACCATCAACCTCGTCAAAATTTTCTTACAGTTGTTGCGTCAACTGGAAAACTTCCTCTTCATCAGTCGATGTAACCTTTACGGACTGAAGCTTGATCTGGTCCATTTTTGTTAGCATTGGGGTTGTCATTGGTTTTTTCGCTGCTATTTGATTGTAATACATATGGGCTTTGTTTGTCGTGTCTAGTGTGATGTCAGAGATAGTTTTTTTTTCCAGTGTGGGTTTGGAAAATACAGGCCAAACTGTTTTGTTTATTTCCTCAGTTAGAGCTTTCCAATGAGCTACTATGCATGCCAAACGAATATTGCATGTGAAAGTTATGTTATCAGAAAGTTGATGTAGAAACTAACACCCAAAAATATGTTTTGAAATTTCAAAACACCTTTTGGCACTTCACCTCCTAGTTTTAGGGTTTTGGACCTTTAGGGTTCTTGCTTTATGTTAAAATGCCATCTTTTCGGCCTCTGGTATTAGCTTTTGCAAATGAGCGTAGCCTCCATCTCTCTCTCTTCAGAGATAAGCTAGCACAATTCTATTCAGCTTGTGTTCTATAGTATTCTTCTATTTTATTCATTAATATAAGTTGGGTTTTCACTATATTACTATGCTCTCTGCAATATTTTTGTGTGTGTTTCATTTCATTCTCTATACAATCTGAATCAATATAGATTGTGAAATGTTATAGGCTTGCATCATTCAACCTAGACAAAGTGATTTCTCTTCACCGGTGGTTATGGTTTACAAAAAGGAAGGTTCATGGCATATGTGCCCATATTATAGAGAGCTCAACAAGATGACCATTAAAGATAATTTTCTTGTTCATGTCATTGATGAATTATTAGATGAATTACATGAAGCAATTTTCTTTATCAAATTGGATGTCCATTTTGGATATCATCAAATCATAATGAGGCAAGAAGACATCCAAAAACAACCATTAGAACACATGAAGGTCATTATGATTTTTGGGTGATGTCGTTTGGCCTCACTAACGCACCTTCCATGTTTCAAATCTTGATGAATTATATTTTCAAATCCTTGCTCAGAAATTTTGTGTTAGTATTTTTTGATGATATACTAATCTACAAAAAATCTTAGGAAGAGCATGTACAACATGTTGACATGGTCTTAAAACTATTGAAGGAGTAACAACTATATGCAAAGTCTTCCAAGTGTGCCTTTGAGATTTAGGAAGTGGAATAATTGGGTCATATTGTATCTCATGAAGGTGTTCAAGTGGACCCTAACAAAAGTAAAGCTATGATGAAATGAAAAATTCCCAAAACCTTGAAGAATATTAGATAATTCTTAGGGGATATTACTGCAAGTGTGTTGAAAATTATGGTCAATAGTAGCACCTCTAACAATTTTATTGAAAAAGGAAGCATTTTCTTGGACTCAAGAAACAATTGAAGCTTTTGAAAAACTTAAGGAGGCTATGTGTAAAACTCATGTCCTATCCATGCCTGAATTCACAAAAACCTTTACTATGGAGTGGGATGCCTAAGGGCATGGCATTAGTATAGTTTTAATGCAAGAAGGAAGGCCCCTTGACTTCGAAAGTAACAAGCAAATGAAACAACTTACTCAAACCCATTTATGAAAAGGAAATGTTGGTCATACTACATGCAATTAAGAAATAGTACCCTTATCTAATAAGAAGACTCTTCAAGGTAAAAATAGATCATAATAATCGAAGTACTTCTTGGACCAACATTTATCTTTAGAAGATAAAAAAAAAAGGGTTACAAATATGCTATGTTATGACTTTGCAATTATCTACAAAAAGGAAAACAAAATGAGGTGGCAGATGCACTTTCAAGGAAAAAAAGAAGACACATATGGTTTACTTTGTGTTATTTCCATTCCACAACCTGATTGGTGGAAGAATCAAGGATATAATGGAAGCAAAATCAGAAGGTATGCAATATCATTCAACAACTACAAGAGGACCGGAGTGCATTAGATAAATTTGTGTGGAAGAATTATTCATTGTGGTATAAGGATCGCCTATATTTATGCAAGAATTCAAAACTTGAACAAAAATGACCTTTTTGAATTGCACACTTCTCATAGAGGATAGTATTCAGGGTTCCTTAAAACTTACCATGGGATCAAGACAGATTTTTTTCTGGGAAGGTCTTAAAACTTATGTTCAAATTTTTGTGGCTAAAAGCTTGGTTTTCCAATAGAATAAGGGAGAGGTAATAAATACCTCGAGTCTTCTTAAACCATTATCCATAACAAGTCATCATTGGGAATAGGTCTTAATGAATTTTATTACAGGTCTACCAAAGTATGAAGGAAATAATGACATCATGGTAGTGGTGGATCAACACACAAAGTGTGCCCATTTTTCTCAATTTCTTATCCTTTTAAAGAAAGTACAATCGTTGTAACATTCATGGAAAATAGTTCAAAAGCTACATGGAATCCCCAAGATTATTGTAAGTGATAGGGATCCATTTTTCACTGGTAATTTTTGGACTAAATTGTTTTTCTATTTGGGTACTCAATTGGCTTGTAGCTCCTCTTACCATCCTCAATTTGATAGGAAAACTAATATTGTGAATAAATTCCTAGAAGGATATCTTTATTTCTTTGCATCTAATAAACAAACACAATGGGTCAAGTGGTTGTCCTTGGTAGAATGGTGGTGCAACATGTCCTTCCATACTTCATCAAAATTGTCCCCATTTATGCCACTTTATGGCTATCATCCTCCATCCATCACATCACCCTTGAGAGGAAATTTGAAGGTTCAAGTAGTGGGGTACCACATAGAGAACCAAGAATAGGTTCTCTAAATATCGAAGGACAACTTGGCTATAGAAAAAAATATGATGAAACAACAAGAAAATTAACCTTGTAGTGAAAGGGAATTTGAAGTGGGGTATTCAGTATTTCTAAGGCTACAACCATACAAACAAATGTCCCTCAGCAACAAAAGAAGGACAATAAATTAGCACCCAAGTACTATGGTCCCTATAAGGTGTTGTGGAGGATTAAAAGTATGGCTTAGAAATTGGAGTTTCCCCCATATTCACGTGTACATCCAATCTTCCATGTTTCTTGCTTAAAGAATGTAACTGACAACAAGATCGGTCCAAACTATTTTACCAAATATTAATGAATAAGGGAAAATCATAGTAGAACTAGAAACAATCCTTGAAATACAGATCCAAGAAATGCAAAATCAAACAAACACTACGTACCTCATCAAGTGGAAGAACCTACCATTAGAAGAGGCAGTGTGGAAAGATGAATTCTTCATGCAAAAACATCCGCAGTTGATCAAGTGTTGAGGGAAACACTTGTTTGAAGAGGAGGGGCATGTTAAGCCTTAAATATGGAGTTATTGCATTTCTATTAGTATATTAGTGTTGTCCGTATTAGTTGACTAGACCCTTTAATTGTAATTGTACCATTTGTCTCCTGCATATACCAAAGAGACCTAGTTTTAGATAGCATCTCATCTTGTGCATTTGTTATACTGTAAAAGAAGGTTGCCCCCTCAAAGAGGCTTCTCATTCATTCTTCTCTCTCCTTCTCAAGGCGTGGAGTCACTTATCTTTCTATTTTTATGCTATTATGGTGTTTGGTGCATAACATCATCACATCAATAGGCATAAAGAAATATTTTTTGAATATGGTCTAGTAGCCTTCAAGAGAGATGTTGTTAGCTTGAATGGGAAACAATGACATATGGTCTCTAACTTTGAACCTTTAAGCCTTTCAGACTATTCAATTTTGTCAAAATTTCTACGGATTTTAGTAATGATTGGAAAAAGTAATATACTTTGCAAGTTATTTTTAACAAAATAAGGTGGCCAGATTTTAGGGTGATGTGATAGGATTGTTTTTTCATTTTACTATTAAAATTGGATAAGTTAGTATTTTTGTAGGTTCCGTTACAAGTGAGTACCTCTTGGAGGGGCTGGAGAAATGGAGGGAAACAAGAACCAGGGTTTTCAAATCCTAAAACCTCGCTGGATGGATTCCACCTTCAATGAAAGGATTTCTTTGATTACCCTCTTAGTTTTAATGGACTGGTTAGTATAAATCCAAGCTTCTTAGCTATTCTGGTCCTACTGTTATTTTAGAGCTTTTTGTTTATGGGATAAGACTTTTATCTATCTCCTGCTATTTTTTTCCTTTATGGGAAATTGAACTTTGGGCATGGAGTAGTTAATACACTCTCGTCCTCTTGCCTCGATCTGAGGTTTAGTGCGGAACAAGTGGACTCTTTCGGTGTACATGTCAGGTGAGTCTAACTCTTGATGATATGACCTTTGGCTCGAACAATTTCCTGACCCTTGATCTCTGTGTTGGGGCGAGAGCTCTCCAAGTGGTGGTAAGATGGATAGTCGACGGTTGGAAGCGTTTAATAAGGAATTAAATGCTTTGTTAAATGAACCCTTGGAGGATTTTTGTAAATATTTTCCCACTAACTCTTCTCACACTGTGTCGAGTGAGTTTACAAAGCTTTTTTCAAAAGATACTTCTCCCTATGGAAACCAGGTGACGGAAAACCAATTTTCTGGAATCTCTTCTCCCTTAGTTGAACCTTCCCTAGATTCCTACCTGCCTCCTCTTACAGAGCCATCTTGTAGTATAAAGGTTCCAAAGGATAAGACGATCTCTGGGTTTCCTGACAAGATTGGTGATTCTCGCTTTCGTTCTAATGCTCCTAAGCATAAGTTAGTCTGTAAACATCGTAAAAAATGGTCGGTGAAGCGTCAAGTGAAAAGGTTAGTGTTGGGAGATGATGTTCGCTTAGAGGATTCATGCAAAATGGCGATCTGCGGTCTCGTTGGAAGAATGGTATACATAAATCTTTCTGTGGAAAACTTTACGTTTTGGTTAGAAAGGATCTAGGTACTAGTGATAGGTTACCTCCTGGAGATTATTTTTCTAACAAAAGGATGAGTTGGCATTATTTATGCATCACCCGAGGATGCAAAGCTACTGTTAAGTAGGAACTGGATAAATGGGAAGAGTAGTTTTCTACTCAAAATATGGAGACTGGCTTTCAGTCCGGAAACTGAGTATTTCTCGGTAAGACACATTTGGGTAATGCTCCCAGGTCTACCTCGGTATCTATGGAACGAATGTGCATTAACAGCTATTGGGAACAATCTAGGTAGCTTTATTATGGTGGATTTGAAGAATTTGGAATCAACACAAAGGAAAGTAGCAAAAGTTCTAGTGGAAATGGATGTACACTTGGGTTTGCCAGAGATTTTGGAGGTGGAATGGCATGGATGTTGTCATAAACAAAATTTAGATTACCTCAGGCTACCCTTTAGATGCAGTTTTTGTAGAAGTACGTCCCATCTGCGAAGAGACTGCAAAGGTTTAAAGGAAGAAGAGGAGTTTTCTGAAGAACAAGATAGTCCTTCTTATCTTCCAAATTCTTCTTTGGACATTAGCCTCTATGGTGTGGAAGGAAATAGAGTTGATAGGATTTGTAACCACTTTTTGGAGCCAGTCGATTCTACTCTTGGTAAGTTGCAGTTGTTCTGCCCTACATTTTTTAATTCTCTGTCTGTATTGGAGCGTCACTCTTTAAGCTCCTCTACTTGGCTGAAAAAATCTATCACTAAGCCAAGTGCTCCTTTGGTAGAGGTTTTAGAAGTTCCACAGATTTTTGCTCAGATCGGGAGATTAGTCACTTTGCCTCCTTCCAGCCTTTTGTTTTCTTCTCCTTTAGAAAAGGTGACCCCACCTGTCGTTTTGCTTGCTAAGGAAGATCCTGTTACTGGTGTTTTTTCTTCTTCCGAACCTTCCTCTCCTCATGAGACGTGTTATAGTCAGGAACTTACTCAACCTTTGCAAGCCTCCTAGCACTCGCCACCTGGGTATAGGGAACCTAAGGAGGATGCATCTACACTTTCTGCAGTTCTAGATTTGTTTATTCCATTCCTACATGGAAGTGAATCTTTCGTCCCTTTACCTACTTTCCTTGGGAAAAAACCCATTGACCCGGGTGTTGAAAGAGGACAAGCCAGTACTTCCAACGTACCAGTTACAGAAGGGGGGAAGGAATTTTCCTAGTCACGGGGGCTGGGAATTGAGCTCTCCCCTATTAAAACCCGTAGTGCCAGGAAAAAGTCTAGTTCTGATCTAAAAGTTGATTTGGCGCCTATTCTTCCTACTAATGGTAAGGCCCTTAGAGAATTGAATGCCTTTGCAAGAACTAAGTGATGTTAGTTCCCTCACTAAATCTAAGAGGGACGGGAGGCGTCCTAAAATTGGCCTCGGTTCATAGTGTTTTGGATAAAACTCGTCCAAATATTGTTTTTCTTCAGGAGACTTTAGTTAATGCTGACAAGGTGAGATGTTTCTTTCAACTGTTGAGGCTGAAGTGGCTTGTCTGTGCAGTCAATTCAGCTGGTACTTCCAGAGGGTTACTGGCTTCTTGGGATCCTTCTTTAATTAATTTGGTGCCTTATCTAACTTATGGTGGTATTCTACTTACAAGTTATTGTTTGGCTTCTAAAATATTTTACAATCTTCTTAATACTTATGGGCCGTGTTCCGAGCGTAAGACCTTTTGGGAAAAAGTAGAGAATTCAGGCCTACTCTCTTTGAAAAATATCATATTAGCTAGAGATCTGAATTTGACTCCGAATGCTGGAGAAAGCTGGGGAAGCCATGCAAATCTTGGTACATTGCATACTTTCTTCACAAATCTTTTAAGTAATAACAATCTTGTTGATATCCAGCCTGAGAAATTGGTTCCTACATGGAGGAATGGCAGAGTGGGTGAAGCCTTGATTGCAAAGAGACTTGATCCATTTATTCTTTCCGAAGATTTAGTGTTAGCTAGTGGTATTTTTAGATCCTGGGTTGATTTCCCTTTTATATCTGATCATGCACCTATCCTTCTTCAACTGGAGTTACCGCCTGTGTATAAAGCAATTCCATTCAAGTTTAATCCAGTTTGGCGGATGGAAAAAGAATTTATTACCTTAGTTCACAAACTATGGAGTGATCCCTTGTATCTTCAAGAATCCTGTAAGCAGAAGAGGATGGTTTGGAAGTTAAAAGGCCTAAAGAAGAATACAAAAAGCTGGGTCAATATCCATAATAGTCTTAAAACTGTAAGGCTTTCTAGTCTCGAACAGGAAATCTCCTATAGATTTCATAATTTTTCAGAGGGTCTATGCCTGGATTTAAAAGATATCCTGTTTAAAGATTTAGAAAGGGAAAGAAATATTATTTTAAAGGACATTGAGGAACAGTGGCGTCAACGTAGTCGTGCCATCTAGATACAAAGTGGGGACCTAAATACTAAATTATTTCATAGCTTTGCAAGCTATAGGAGAAATCATAAGTTCATTTGGGAACTTCAGGACGAGGAGGGTACTATCCAGAGAGGCCAGGAAAATCTTAAACTAGATGCTGCTAATTATTTTAAAGATTTTTATAATAAGCAGATGGATATCGGTCAACATGATCAAGTAAAGGTGGCTACCCGTTTTCCGAATATGATTTATGTTTCAAATTTAGAGTTAATTTATAAGCCTGTGGATAAAGATGAGCTGAAAACTATTATCTCTAGTTTAAAAGTAGACAAGAGCCCTGGCCCTGACGACTGGAATGTGGAATTCTTCAAACATTTCTTTGATTTGGTGGGAGATGATCTTCTGGATATGGTTGAAGAGTCTAGACTTTTGGGTTTTATTCCAGGTGCATTAAATTCTACTTTCCTTACTTTAATCCCAAAAGTAAACAAGCCACATCTTTTT
>ML812927.1:67676-98826 GCA_009831015.1 Picea engelmannii | reverse complement strand
GATGCCATTACAATTATATATGCATTCCAGTCAATGCAAGCACCCATGCACAAGCAACACGGCCTTGCTTTCCGTCGAGGCCTTGTCCGGACCCGTTTAATTTGAACTCTCGTTTAAAGCCAATGCTAATGCGAATTTTTGGCTAGAAACCTTCCTCTTCCTAAAATATTATTACGCCCATATTCAAAATATTTGTGTTTAGTTATTACTAAAATTATTTTAACGTCTCGGACAATGAAAATAGTATAAAGCCTATGGGACAAAGAAGAAGCAGCCTATGAGACAATAAAAATAGTATAAAGCCTATGGGACAAAGAAGAAGCAGCCTATGGGACAAGTATAAAGCCAATAGTATAAATGTGCAAGCCACATGTGGTTGATGTTTTCCTTTTTTTTTTTTCATTTAGGTATTAATAAAGTACAAGGACAATAATTTGAATGGTTGGGAAGCTTAGCATTACGTTTATTTGGTTTTAAATCTTTAAGGAGACATGGTTCATTGTGTTTTGGTTGTAAGTGTAGGCATTTTTATTTCGAGAAATCTTGACCCTAGATTAAGGCTTGAGTTTCTTGTTACATGTGGTTTGTGGGTTGTTACACTTAGACTAGGGTTTATAGTGACAATTGAATTTGAACATGGATCTTGCTTAGATCATCTTCACTAGGTACCACTTCCCCTAGATCTAAAAAAACATTATTAATGATTTCCACATTGTATTTTAAAATTAGTTTTTAACTCTTTGGATGGGGATGGAAGACCTAAATGCATTATCTCTTAGGTCTTAAAGTTTGGCAGAGCACAGGGAAGATCTTCCTTAACCAAGGGAAGTATGCAGTTAAAATGAAGAGGTTTGACATGTTGAAATGTAAATCCATGTACACACCCATGGAAACGAAGTTGAAGCTCCTGGTAGATACCTCGTCAGAATTGGTTGATGCTACTATGTACAGAGAGATTATTGGTTCAGTGATATATCTGATGAATACCAAGCTAGATATATGTTTTGCCTTGAGTCAGTGTCTGGTAGAACCCAGACGTGTTCACATTGTTGCTGCAAAACATATGATGAGATACCTTAAGGGTATGTTGGATTTTGGTCTCTATTATACTAGAGATCATGACTTCAGACTGAATGGTTACACCGATTCAGATTGAGCTCGAAGTGTTTCTGATAAAAAGAGCACTTCGGGATGTTGTTTCAGTCTGAGGTCAGCCATGACTTCATGGCAGAGTAGGAAGCAATCAAGTATTGCTCTCAGCACGGCAGAAGCGGAATACATTGTTGCATGTTCCGCTAGTTGTGAAGCCAGCTTTGGATGTTGTTGACAGATCTATTTGATCTGGAGATGGAAGCCACCGTGATTCTATGTGATAACCAAGTTGTATAAAGATGATGGAGAACCATGTGTTCCATAAAGAGTCGAAACACATAGAGATCCGATATCATTACATCCGTGATATGGTGTAGAGGGGAGCCATAAAGCTCCAGTATGTTAGCACGGATGAACAGGCTGTTGTTGTGTTGACCAAGCCTCTATCTCGTGTAAAGTTTGAGCACTTTCGGGATAAGCTTGGTGTAGTCTGAAAGGACCTCCCTCGAAAGGGGGAGTAGTGTTGTTGTCATCTTCGTGATGTGATGCCAGCCTAGTGCTGAAGATTTCCAGCTTCGTGTTGATGTTGTTGTGATGTCAGTTTCGTGTTGTGATGTCAATCTAGTGCTGAAGATTTCTAGTTTCGTGTTGATGTTGTTGTGATGCTAGCTTCGTGCTGTGATGCCAACCTAGTGCTGAAGATTTCCAGCTTCGTGCTGTGATGCCAGCCTAGTGCTGAAGATTTCCAGCTTCGTGTTGTGATGCCAGCCTAGTGCTGAAGATTTCCAGCTTCATGTTGATGTTGTTGTGATGCCAGCCTAGTGTTGAAGATTTCCAACTTCGTGTTGATGTTGTTGTGTTGCCAGCCTCGTGATGTGATGCCAGCTTCGTGTTGATGTTATTGTGTTGCCAGCCTCATGTTGTGATGCCAGCTTCGTGTTGATGTTGTTGTGTTGCCAGCCTCGTGTTGTGATGCCAGCTTTGTGCTGAAGATTCCCAGCCTAGTGCTGATGTTGATGATGCTCCAACCTTTGTGTTGTGATGTTGTTATTATTGATGCTGATGTATTAGTGTTATACTAATCCATGTTGATGCAGATGATGATGTCATTCCAGCTCCCTGTTGTGAATGATGATATTGATGATGAAAAAAACTTTCGATGATTTATAGATATGCCAGTAAGTGTTCCAGACGTTGTTGATGTTGTTACCCTCTCTCTCTCTCCTCATGATGTTGTAGAATACCCTTCTTGTTAAGGGGGAGTGTTGAAATATTGTAACTGCAAAGAGTATTATATTTATTATTCATTTATTATTCATTAGATCAATCCCCTTTTGTGGATTGATCATGTAGAGCATTGTAAATGACCAAATCCCCTTTTGTGGATTGGTCAAACCCTAATTGTAATATGCAAATTAAGAAGTCGCCCCCTAGGCAAATTAAAGTGGTTCTAACCACCTGTTATGAGGGAAGAAATCTCTATGGCCAGGGTAAACCACAACAGACAGGTATGACTGCAGAAATCAACTCAATTCCAACGTATGTTATATAAACTAATGTGCAAGATAAGAAAGAGGCCTACCTCGATCAAACGTTTGATGATGTTCCACCATTGAGCACTTCGACCCAAAGCTTTATACCTGCAACAAGTTCTCAACAAACAAAGAGAGCAAGTATATAGTGATAATATAAAGGGGTTAGCACATTAGATAGCATAATCCATTATTAAACATTACAAACATGCCCATAGATAATAATCAAATATTTGGACGATACCAATTGGACGGGAAAGGAGTATTTCTATTAATAAATGATCAGCAGAAGTGACAACATTACAGACTTCCATGTCGGCACGGTTCGAAACCAAGAAACCAAGTTCCTTCCAACTGGGCCTCGACCACTTCAATCCTCCACCAAAGGCAAGCTCATAGAAGGGAGACAATGAGGTTCTCTCAACAATAGGGAAAGAGCTTGGGGGCTGAACATTGTGTTCAAACTTGAGGAACAAAGGGATGCAGATTCAATATGAAGTAATTTCTCCAGAGTAACTTTGCTCTTAAAGTTGAATGCTTTCTCCTTTTTTTCCATAACTCGGAATTGTGTTTTTATAGCTTTCAAAATGCAACTGAAGGGCCGAGTCGGAATGTTTCCAGTATATGGAAGGCCAAGGATCAGAGATCTCCTGTCGTGACATGGAAACCCGACTTCATTTTTGTATTTTCTGGCACAAATCCCGATGTATGCGGGTTGTAGTGGAGCAGCCTGCGTATACACATGTTGTATAGTAGATAGGGCACATATATGTGGAAAAACATTTATTTTTAGCTCTGGAATCATAAAAAAAGGGATGACAAGTCTGCATAGGGAAATGGAAAAAGGCCCTTTGTGCAAGATTGCAATGGTGACGCAAATCTTGCTATAACAGATGCCTCCTAATGTGTGAGATCAGAGGAGTATCTGTGATGGCCGAAATACATTATAAATAACCTAGAAGTGGAGTGGTAGAGAACCAGCTGGACGAACTCAATTGCTCATTACATTTTGTACTGACTTTGCATGCATGGCTGCCAAGAATACACTGCAAATCCATGTGAAAAATATACCAACAAGTGTTCGTGGATGCTTTGAATTTTTCACATGATGAAAGTAGGGCCATGGTATATTTTTCATCAACGACCAATGATGAAATGTCGACTGCTAGGTTTAAGGTGACCTACCAATGATGAAAGTAGGGCCATGGTGCATGATAAGACCACAGTATCATGTGACTTTGAGACAAATTGAGGGTATGACCAACATGCAAAGTCAAGATTTCTAAGGAGTGGCCGACACAGGTTAATAGACTTCCTTTGAACAAGAGCATGAGACATATGGTAGACTCCAGCAGCATAGACCTAATGATTTAACTATCAGATGCAAGAGGCATTGATGATGTTCTCTATGGGGACTGGAAGAGTAACCATTTGGTAGAGAAAACTCTGTAACGAGATCAACTTCCTAAGGCCATGCTAAACCCAAAATTATGATGATGCAAGGACTCAATAACTTTATGCTATGTTCAAAGTTGACATGACTGTTGCCAAATATAATATAGTACTCCCTTCCCGCCCGTCTTTTTTGTTTTTTCATAACAAATGAATGTTATGATACAAAGGAGGAAACGAATGTCGCAAGTAATCAAAACTAGTTCCAGCAGTGGAATGTACCTATGCTCAATGCAAGTAAATGCATGCGGGAGATGGACACTTGGGGTGATGTTCCCTCCAGGGTATAGGCTGTCAAATTGCGAAGGATATAAACAAGGCTCTGCTTGGATGAGGATGCAAAAACTGCTTAGGCAACGATTTATAACGTAAAGCAAGAACCAGCTAAAGGCTCAATATTGCAAGTGAGGGCAAGAGATGCAATCACAATTTAACGCCAAAAAATGTCTTTTAGTCTACTTAGTGTGAAAAAGGGGTAAACTTGTGCTAAATAGATGTCTTTTCAAATCCAATTTACGAGTGTGAAAAAGACAAGTTCACTCAGCGATCTTTTCTATTTTTAGTAAAGAGTCGGAAAAGAGCTTAACTAAGACTCATGACCTTTCAAATCCAATTTAACGAGTGTGAAAGGGACAAATCACTCGGTAATCTTTTCGGTTTTTTAGACGAGTCAGAAAAGAGATTAACTAATAATCATGACCTTTTAAATCCAAATTAACGAGCGTGAAAGGGACAAATCGCTCGGCAATCTTTTCTCTTTTTGAACGAGTCAGAAAAGGGCTTAACTTGGACTCATGAGGGAGATTCTAGGCGGCAAGTCACGGGGAAGGCCAAGGCTCCCATGTAGGACTTCTGTAGCATGTCAGTATCTCGCGAAGAACCGACACAATATTGGGAAGATCCAAAGCTCTCCAAGTCGAGGAGGGAAAAGTGCTAACGAAGGTTATTGTCTCCGTGATATATCGGATAATGTCTCTTCCTTGAAAAGACATAGGCGGAGGCATTGGATACCCCAAGAGACCATCCCAATCAAAGGGAACCTCGTCAAGACTTGGAGGGAGAGAACTCGGGCAGAGTAAAACTCTCTCTTGTTCAGAAGGTGAAGTACTAGAAATGTTGAGGACATGGCATAGGAGGTATAGAACTAGAACCAGAAGAGCGGAATCGACCAAAAAATGCATTGGCGCGACCGCTTCCTTAGACTTGTCACTCTCTAAGAGAAGAGTGGGGTCGATCGAAGATTGCATCGACACGTCCACTTTCTCAACCATCGGTTGAATAGGATGCAAGACAACAAGGTCAAAAGGTGCATCACTCCTAAAAACATGAGTGTTGTCGGTCGAAGATTGCATCGACACGACCACTGGTTGAACGGGATGTGAGACAACAAGGTCAAAGGACACATCACCCCTAAACATAAGAGAGGTGTCAGTCGAAGATTGCATCGACACGACCACAGGTTGAACGAGATGTGAGACAACAAGGTCAAAGGACTTATCAACCCCCAAAGGGAAAGGGGTGTCAGTCGAAGATTGCATCGGCATGACTGTTGTATCAACCAAAGAAGGAACAGAGTGTTGTGAAACCATAGATGCCTTAGAACCCAAAGGGCCCTTAGGTGAGCCCCACGCTTCTGGTATCCCAGTAGTAATAGGACAAAAACGAGTAAGGTGACTTCCTTCACAAGTCCTGTAAAGGAATCTAGGCTTACGTCTGAGATGTCTAGGCTTCTCAATCATATGAATGCCCCCAACATAACTTGCGGTGGCTGGTGACATGCTCCCAGCATGACTTGTAGAGGCTAGTAACAAATCTCCAACATGACTCGCAGAGGTTGGCGATGGATCCCCAACATGACTAGCAAAGGTTGGTGATGGATCCCCAACATGACTAGCAGAGGTTGGTGATGTATGTGCAGTGTGACTAGCAGTGACCATACATGTTCCCCCAACATGACTTGCAGTGGCTGGTTGCAGGTCTTCAACATGACTTGCAGAGGTTGTCGACCAATCTCCAACATGACTAGCAGAGGTAGGAGATGGAGCTCCAGTATGACTAGCAGTGACCAGACTCGCGGCGGTGATGAATTGCGGCATTTGAGACCAAGGTGCAAGGAAAGATTGATTTTGAGAAATTGCAGGCCAAGAAGGGTTTTGGTATACACCATGGCCCTGCTCGGAAGGATAGTATCCTCCTCCATATTGATTCATAATAGGTTGTAAGAGCATCGAAGCCGCTTGCGAAGAGAAAGCGACATGATAAGGGTTACTCATGTGAGGATATGTGTTTCCCCCAGACAAAGGAACCTCATGAGGGGGGTTGCCCATACTACAAGGATGACTCCCTTCGAATGGAACACCAGAGGACAGACGAAGGTCCGCCATGGGAAAAGCGTTCGTGGGAACCGACATAGCGGAAGAAGGATAGGTGGACAGAGTGTAATAAGTCGAATGACCGCCCATTTGAGCACTTGCTCCTAGAAAAGTGGATTCATAGGAAGGAAGATTCCAACCTCCTACCATAAGAGGTGTTTGAGGGATATGACTCCCACCAAACGAAAAAGGAGAATAAGGAGGCATTATGCCCCCGGACCCACAACTAGGATTTGCATATGGAGGCGAGATAGAGGATGGCAAGTGCGAAGACATGTTAGGCATACCACGAGAAAAATGATTAGAGACCCAAGGCGCAGACTGAGTGCCATAGTTCTGCATATCATTATAAAAAGAGGACGAATTTGCCCCCATGAACGTCATGGGGGAGGTTGCAGTAAATGAGGGAGCAAAAGAAACTCCACTATCCTTGATGATGACACCCAAAAGAGACCTTTAAGGCCAACTAGTAATCAAAGAGCATACCAAAAAGTCAAATGACCAATATGCATGCAAATGGGCTAAAGTGGTTGAGTGGCCTCCCTCGCTAAAGAAGGTATGCCTCATGAAGAGACACCTTGAACCCAATAGTCGACATTTCATCATTGGTCGTTGACTGGGTGGTTTCCCTTGTGTTCGACGACAAGACATCTATTCACACTTTGGGATTTGTGCAGTCTCTTGGATACCATTAGCCTTATTGGTGGTTTCCTCACCTTTGTCAACAGTTTTCATAATTGGCTACTATTCAAAGGGTCTTTTTCGTGTACCGCTTGCATTTGGCACACACGAAAGACGCACAAGGTCGTTGGTTCGTGAACATGTTCTTCGTCCGATCTCCACCAAATCATGAAGCTCCTGCTTTGTTCCTCGTGCTGACTGATGAGAGATGCCTTAATGCTCTCCTTTCAGCGGGTCCCATATCCAGAATAAACGAGCTGAAGTCGATGGAAAAAGACATACTGAAAGAAGAGCATTAAGGCATCTCTCATCAATCAGCACGAGGAACAAAGCAGGAGCCTCATGATTTGGTGGAGATCGGACGAAGAACATGTTCACGAACCAACGACCCTATGCGTCTTTCACGTGTGCCAAATGCAAGCAGTACATGGAAAAGACCCTCTGAATAGCAGCCAATGATGAAAATTGTTGACAAAGGCGAGGAAACCACCAATAAGGCTAATGGCATCCAAGCCACTGCATGGATCCCAAAGCGTGAATAGATGTCTTGTCGTCGAATACAAGGGAAACCACCCAGTCAACCACCAATGATGAAATGTTGACTGTTGGGTTCAAGGTGATCTACCAATGATGAAAGTAGGGCTAGGGTGCATGATAAGACCACAATATCATGTGACTCTGAGACAAACTGAGGGTATGGCCGACATGCAAAGTCAAGATTTATGAGGAGTGGCCAGGGTACATGAAAAAGACCCTCTGAATAGCAACCAATGATGAAAACTGCTGACAAAGGCAAGGAAACCACCAATAAGGCTAATGGCATCCAAGACACTGCATGAATCCCAAAGTGTGAATAGATGTCCTACCGTCGAACACAAGGGAAACCACCTAGTCAACGACCAATGATGAAATGTCGACTGTTGGGCTCAAGGTGACCTACCAATGATGAAAGTAGGGCCAGGCTGCATGATAAGACCACAGTATCATGTGACTCTGAGACAAACCAAGGGTATGGCCGACATGCAAAGTCAAGAAAGACAAGTTGGCCCTACTAGTGAAGAGACACCTTGCTTGCCAGTTTGTATAAATAAAGGAAGTCAACCACTCATTTGTTCACTCACTCAGCTCACTCATCTAGTGCGCAAGTATTGAAGGAAGCTGAAGTTACCAGTTGCAGGAAGAAGGAAGAGAGAGAGGTGCATTGCTTGGGAGAGGATATTCTCTAGTGTTTGGTTTATTGTCTTGGCATTGTATTGGCTATCTGATCTAGATTTATGTAGGAACACAATGAAATACAGAAATACACATAAACGCAGAGATGCAGTGGAAATAAGACTTCATTTCATTAATAACAACTGACTGAAATATGCTTACAGACAGAATGGAAATAAACTAGCTAGGGCGCTGGTAGCTTATCTCTGAGAAGAGATGTGGCTGCTACTCGCATCCGTCAGAAGATGATTACAATGAGGCTCTAGAGGCCTTTTTACAATAGACGAGAATGCCAAAAGTCATATACATCAAAAAACCTAACCCTAGGAGATGAAGCGCCAAAAGTCATGTGGGCCCCGTTTGGGTAAGTTAGTACATCAACTTCCCGGGGTTGTAACTTTTGCATACGATTTCCGTTTTAGGCGTGTGATAGCTCGTTGGAAAGGTATCGTCGAGGAGATTCATTTTGGGGGCTCAATCATGCCTTTGGCTATCATTGAGAACCTCGATCTCAAAAAACCTTCATTTAGGCCCTCAAAATGGCCCCGGAAGTTAAAACCTGCCAAAAATAGTAAATTGCCAAAATTGCCAGAAAACTGTTTTGAGCCAGTGGGAAAAGGTGGGTGGCCACTGATATCCACCCGGATCACTATCTATATTAAGAAAGTTTTTGTTAGGTTTTCTTCCCCATGAGGGTTTCCCAGGATAAATGTTGTGTATCTTGTGATTGCGTTTCTCTCAGTGATCTTATCTATGCTATGGTTATCTAGTAAATTGAAAAGAAACCTAATAATAGCTAAACCTTAACAAAATGAAGCTTAAATGTTAGAAAATAATGTTGAAATATGAATATATAGGATAAAGGTTAAGAGATAAGTGTTGTGGAAAAGAAAAGGAAGCCACTGTAAACAAATGATTAAATAATAAATTAGCACTTGTAAAAATGAGAATGCTAATAATTTTAAAATTAAAATGATTAAATAATCACTTAGCCGTTGTGAAAATGAGTAACTAATAATCTTAAAATTAAGAATTAAACACTTTTATAATGAACACTTGAAATGAAAAGATTAAAGAATAAAGTGATCAAATAATAATAAATAAAATAAACAAAAAAGTTATAAAGATAATAAAATATTCTAAAATAAAAGGAAAGGTCAAGAAAGATCGGGGGTGGTAGGCTAATTGATGAGAAAAAACAAATTCAAACGAGGTTTTAGTATGCTTGGTAAAATTAAGGGTTTTAAAGGTTTTGAGGTGAAAGGGAGAAATAAAACCTTAAAAGATTTGAATAATTGGGTTAGATATTAAGGAATGAGTTGTCAAATTAAAATATTAAGAGAAAATACTCTACGCATCATATATATATTAGAAAATATGACTCTATAACTTTATTTCTAGTCAATCATGTGAATATATATTATATCTTTAGAGGACCGGCTTGTAAAGGAGAGGGTTCTTTATTTGGTTTTAACTTTGGTTTGGCGTATTCATGCATTGGGGTTTTGCATTGTAACAAAGTGGAGATCATTGCTTTTGCTAAGAAATTAGGACCTATTCCACCTATGTGGGTCTCAGTGATATGGGGCAACTCATTGGGGATGCTGCAATGAATTAGGTCGACATGTATTTCACTGTATTTGTTGTTTCTTGTGTGGGAGTTTTCAAATACAGTGCTTTTTTGGTTGTCGATAAGCTTGTGCCTACACATTTCTTCATTGGTGATAGGCTTAGCTCAATCATGTTTACAATTTTGGCTAGCCCACCCAAGGATTTCATGATCGTAGGGTCATCTCTCAAGGCCATTTTGGTAGGGTTTGCATCTAAGGTTGTTCGAAACACAATGATGGTGGGTGATGTTGACTCTAAAGCAGGTTTATTGATGGATGGAAGGTCTAGGATTGAGTTAGGCTCCAAGTTAGATATGCAACATTCATTTTAAACAATGATCATGGGATCCATGGTTGATTTCTTTATAGAGTTCCCAATGGTTGTTCCATTCACTTTTGATAAAAGGCATTAAGCTCTAGTAAATAAGGATTTTTGTGGTTCTTCAACATGTAGTTATTCAAGACAAGCTCAATCACCAACAAAACTCAAACATTTTCTAACTGCACTCTACAACAATGTGGAAGTTTAGTGAGAAGACTTTCAAGAGTGAATACAAAGTGTTTGACAAAAGGGCACGGCATAAAATCTTAACAAGTTTCAAATCATGGTCAAAACCCTTAATTGGAAATCAATAAGTATGTGGGTGAATGTTTTTTATTTTGTGGAAAAAACTAAAGTTAAGATGGATCATAGTTAGGGGATTCTTGTTTCCTAGGAACATTTTCTTTTTTAGGGTAAACAATTGGAGGATCTATCCCAATTGTTTGATTGCAATATTTGTAGAGATTCTACTGTCATTCTGGCACTACATTTGCATGGAAGAGCAATGAGAGTTAGGGTTCCCTCTTCCTCAAAGAGGGCTACATTGAAAAATGCAGTCTAGTCCAATCCATCTCCTCAAGCTACTAAAATCCTCATCATGCCTACTCCATATATAGTGGAGAAATTGGATGAAGTGCCAACATTAGTAATCCATTATTTGGTGATCAACGAAAATAATTCTTCTTATAAACTAGCAACAATAATTTGTTATTTTAATGGGTTCTAGCCTCATACATTAAATCTACTCTAGTAGGCTCAGTTAAATTGTACCAAACATTGTGAGGTATATTTTTGTTCGAACGGGTTCTTTGTAGTTTTGTTTTTTAATCATGAGGATTATCATGAAGTTCTTTGAGGAGGGGCCTTGGTTTTGGGGAAGGACAAGTCTCTTTGTTTCCCCAAGGTTCACAAAATTTGATCCCTCTACTATGATTATATCCAAAATGTTAGTTTGGGTGTGCCTTCCTAATCCTACTCTTCCTTTTTTTCATTGATTAGTCTTCAAAGATGTTGGAAATACTCTAGGAAGATATTTAAAGATAAATGTTGAGCAAGTTAATTTGGGTATTTATACTTTTGCTTGAATTTGCATGGAGATTGATTTTAGTTGAAGTCTTTCAGACATGATGGCTCTAAAATATGGAAAATTTTAATGAGCACAAGTCTTGGATTATGGAAATATTACATTTAGGTGTCACATTTGTCATCAAATAGGTCATTTATAGGAATCAAAATGATACACCTAGTACAGAGGTAGAGAATGGTAATGATAAAGAAATTGAAGAGACGATCGAAGAAGTAAAATAGTGTTCGAAGGTTCAAGAAGAAGTATTTAAGAATGGGATTCCCCCTTCTCAAGAGATAGTTGTAAATGAAGTTCAAGCAAGAGGAATCAAAAGATCCCATGAATCTGAAAATTCTGACTCCGATAAGGAGTTGGATTTTATTAGAAATCCAGGGTCTCATAATTCTGATCTATGTGTAGTTGTTGTGAGATCTCATTCAAGGGGATATATAGAGCTAAAAAAGAACAAAGGAAAAAATGGTCAAATTGAGGTTAATGGCCCGTATTAATTTTGTGACACCTCTTGTAGGTGCATTTCTTTTAGCTCTAAAATGTGTTTTAATTATCACTCTTTATGGATCTTTATGAATGATATATGAGCATATGTGAAATGTAACATCTTTTCTTTTTCTAAATAAGAAGTTATGATTTTTTTTTGTCCCTAAGTAAAAAGAAAAAACTCTATCACTAATGATTGCAATTTTGAAAATGCAAGACAATGAAGCCAATCTTGATATTCTCTTTATAATGAAAACATTCATGAAGAATGTGTCTTCACTCCCTAATAGCCCCTTCTTTTTAGTTAGCATACATAGATTTCAAAAACATTCGCATCTCTCCTGACTACTGGCAACAAAACAAGAAAATTATATTTACAATGATCCGACAATTGGGACCCCCAAATTTTTTCATCACATTTACAAGTGCAGAGCATCATTGGGATCCGTTGGTGGCTACAGTGTCTGCATTGTATAGGAACAGGAAAAGGAAAAAACAAACTGATACATTGGAAAATGATGACATTGACTACCTCATAAGAAAATACCCAGTGACATGTACTTGTTACTATAGACATACAATAAATGCTTTGAGGCAATTGATATGTCATGATGAAACGTTCTTCGGAAAAATATCGGACTACTATTTTGTGACCGAGTTCCAGAATAGAGGGAGTGAGCATGACCACGCACTGCTATGGATAGAGGGTGCACCGGTCTATGGAAATGACAACAACTCACAAATCGAGTAGTTTTTGGACAAATACATAACATGCAACACAGATCATTTGGATCCAAAACTTGCCAAAGTTCATAGACATCATCATACAAGAAGTTGTAAAAAATGAAAAATTCACATTGCAGATACAACTTCCCTATGCCGCCAATGAGAACAACAAGAATCATAGAACCAATTAGTTTAGAGGACAATGTTCTCATTGAGAAATCTAAATCTTTGTTCACATTTCTAGAACAACAAGACTTTGATGACTTAATGAGCTTCGAAGACTTCTTGGAGAACTAAATCTAACAGAATATGAGTACATCCAAGTGATACAATCTACACTTAAACAACCAACAATGTTCCTTAAACGAAAACACTTTCACATATTTGGAACAATAGTTTCTCCAAGGACATGCCAATTATTTGGAATGCAAATACAGATGCACAGTATGTCCTCAATGCATATGTTGCAACATCATATTATACCTCGTACATGACAAAGGTTGACAAATTTATGACAAGTGCATTCAGAAGAATAAGCAAAGAACATGAAAAAGGTCATATTGATGCTATGCAAATGATACGTAAACTTGGAAATACATTACTTAATCTTCAACAAATGTCTGCTCAACAAGCAGTCCACATTGCACTTTCCATGCCTCTGAACTGTAGTTCAAGGAAATGTGTCTTCATAAACACATCTCCACTTGACAAATGCACATTTGTGCTTAAACCACCATCTTTGCTAGAACAAGAGCCTGATAATTAAGAGGACGTGATATGTCGCTCTATTATTGATTATTACCTCTAGCGTCCATCTCTTATTAAGCATATTTGCCTAACAAAGTTTGTATCACATTACAAAAAAAAATTGGTACACCCATACCAAAAAGAAAAAAACCAAATGTAATACGCTTTGTCAAATACAACAAACACACCGCCTATGAAAACTATTGTAGAGAAAAACTATTGTTGTACGTTCCATTTGATCAAAATGAAAACACATTAAAACATAACTTCCCTACATGGGAAATTACATATATTGCTTATGAGACTATAGTACAAACCAATGAAGCTAGATTTACATACAATTTTAATTCAACATGGGGTGATTTAGAAAGTGCAATTCATGAACTAGAAAACCCTGACAATGTTGATGAGACATTGACAAACCATAAAACAACTAGAACTCTCTGTGAGTCCTATGACTTGCAAGAAGATTTTCCTTGTCCTCGAGCAACCGCCATTGAAAAACGTATCAATCTTGGATTTCAAGTCACAAAACATCCTTTCTTTATTGAAAATAAAGAATACTACCGAGTTAGACAATTGTTGAATCGAGAACATCAAGCAATTCTAAAGGACATTGCAATTAAAAAACACTTAAACATTATTGGCACAGGGGCAGACCTAGGGTTCAACGCTCAAGAGCACGCCAACAAAGACCTAACTACCGGCCCTTTCGGCAACACCTGCGAAGCAGATGAAGTCTCACCCAAGGTAGAGGTAGGGGTGGTTGCAAGACTCGGATGTCTGCAACCTTAGCTAGGACATAGATCTGTGATTGTAACACCTTAACAGATCACTTAGCAGTTATAGTCCATCAATATTAGTCTTTTAGCTTACAACACAGATAAACCCTAATATCAGAGCAACGCAATATTCAACCAGATCTAACATATAGAAGCACTAAGCACATCAACATAGATCAGATCTAGCATTCATATTAATAAGCACATAACATCAACATATCTATCTATCATTCATCTATATCAAAGCATTAAGCAAATAAACATATAAACACATCACCACATCACACTAAGCATAGCAACACAACATGTACGTGGTTCACCCCCACCCTGGGGCTACGTCCACCAACTCTTCTTCTCTTTATTTCTTTCTGTCAAGCTTCTTACATGCACAAAGCATCAAAACCCTACTCCCCATAGGACAGGAGATTTGCACACACTTCGCCAGATCCTCCTTCCCCGAGTAGATCTAGGCACAAAGCCTTATACAGTTTGCGCACAAATCACTACTCATGACTTGCACTTAACTCTGCAAGTCTTAATCACGTCTTATTGCACATAACTAGTACTAGCACTCAACTACTTGTGTTTTATTACATCGCCTAGATTTCTATTTATACATTAAAAAATAAGCCTAAGCATGGGTAAACCCATGGGCCTACATCCCCATACCCATTACATAATCCCAAAACCCAAAAATCCCTAAAAAGGGGTCGAGATCTCGCGATCTCTGCTTAGACTTGCGCTCCACCTTCAACAAATTGTCGAAGTCCCAAAAATAGGTCAAACATGACCAAGGATCCTCAAAACTTGGTCAAGGGCCAACAGGCCCCCAACACTCACTTGTGACTCGTTCTGAGTCACTCTGATCTAGGCAACTCTACTTCAAAAGTCTCGAGCTACTTCAACATGTTGTTGCGTCGCGGCCTCCTGCTCAACGAACTCTTAGATCATGGCTTCGTTGACAAGTCCCTCTAAGCGCAGTTCAACTGCAGTGACGATTTGCTCCAGTTCTGCTACTCGAACTTCAATCTCCGTGAACAATTTGCATGCTTCATCTTGTATAGGTTGGAGCCTCTAAGTCACTTCCATGACTTTGCTCTGAATGGTGTGGACCTGTTGTTGAGCAGTGCGTTGTTCTTGAGATCGCTTCATTCTCTCAACTGCTGACAGGGGCTTCAACTGCGCCTGTACTGTTTCTACTTGCTGCTTTGCCTCCTGGAGCTGTGACTCCAGTGCCTTCAATTCAGGATCCTCAGTGTGTCCCTCATAAGTCTGGGCACTGCGATCACTTAGTTGTTTACATTCCATGGCGAGGGCCTTGATTCTTTCAACTACGCTTCGAGCAATTGCTTCTCTTTGATCTCGTACATCCTGTGGAGTGTTGGGCACTGTTCAAAGCTCTAAGTCTGCTATTCTTTGTTGAAGTTATTGGATAACTTCCAGAGCTGCGCTACTTGATGCTCCACTCAGTCTTCTGCTTTTGGATCTAAGCCCTTCACAGAGCGAAGTTCTTTGTCGACTGCTTCTTTGACTCCGGTCTGCTCCGTGAACAGTTTCTCTTACTCCTGCTGGATCTGTGCTCTTTCTTCTTCAAACTTCACTTGAAGGGTGTCCTTCTCTTATTTCACAATCCTGTGTTGCTCTATAACTTCCTCCTATGCTTGCTTTAAGGCCACTGTGGCATGTTCCTTCTCTTCCTGTATGCGACGAAGGCGAGCTTCGGTCGCATCAGCTAGTCTGCGGAGTTGGGTAGGCTCATCTCCCAACTCTGTTTCATCTGATGGCATGGGCGCAGTGGACATTGCGTGGCTCAAATAAAGGGCTTGTTGTACGCCTCTTAGTTTTGCTTCGATTCTATCATACATAGCTTCTTGTTTTGCTTTAGTTCTTTGCAAAATCTCTTCTGAGGAATCTCCTATAGCTGAAATAATGAAATCGAAGTCATCGACCGTGAGTACATTTTGCATCTTTGGCTTATTGGACTTGGACTTCTTCCGCGATGAAGGTTTCGTGGGGGAAACCTTCCTTTTCTTAGATGGATTGATGTCATCAGGGAGGTTCTGTGACGGTGTTACTTTGCCTTGCTTATCTTCTTCTTTTTCTTCTTTGTTCACTTCATCATCACCTCCTCTGCTAGGTGACTCAGATGCAGTCTCTTCTGATGTGTTGTGTATTTCCTGTACATCTTTCTTCTTTTTCTTCCTATTGCTACTTGGGGCATCATACTCTTCCCGAGTGACCACCAGATTTCCAATGAGGTCCGGGTCAATTAACTCTGCCGGGTCAGCAGGGATAAGGAGTTATGCAGGCCAGTCTTTAATGATTTCTTCTAGGTCCTCTCTGGTGAGCTTGTAGTAGGACTGAAGTTCTTCTTTGCTTTCATCGGCACGTGCAATGATATAAATAAAATGTCTATTTGCGCAAAACTTCATAAGAGGCCTGAACCTGTCCAGGGTGTTCGACGTTATACGAGGGAAGGACTCAATAGCCCTCCTAAGCTGCAGTTAGTAGGTATGAAATACTGCATTCGACTGCCACTGTTTTCCCATATCGCTCGAGTACCAGAGCGTGTTGAACTTTGCAGCAAGTGGCTTGAACGGTTCTATGTCCAAGAAGGTTGCACCTTCTGGCATCTCCCAAGCAGTAAATGCCATGAGTATCAGGAGCCAGCTAAAGTGGAACTCATAGCCCTGATCATGAGCTTCGCGGCAATCCAATTCGAACTGGTTAACTAGGTACTTCACCCAATTCATTTGTAAGCCTTCCACGCATTTTCCAGCGAGGTCAACGACAAACCCTGTGACCTGCGTGGATCTGTTCTTTCTTACTAGCTTCCCTGCAATTAATTGGCATGCTAGGTGCACTACGCCATTCTAGATGGAGGCTACCTTGTAGCCTCGCGTTCCCTTTTCAACATCGCCATAAGTATCTTTGATCTTCTCTGCCAAGGCACGGTCTAAAGCCTTCCCTAGGTAGAAGTCTTGTGGATCGAGTCCCTACATGCTTAATCTAGTGATCCCATGGATCAGCGCCAGATCGACTGTGATGCGTCAGTCTAGCCATAGGTATCCTCCATGGAAGCATGATAGCAGGAGCTTAAAGGACGCGTTAACCTCCTGGTGCCTTCCAAAGTGTGGTATATTCATTACATTTAAGAGGGTGGACTACCCGAGGTCCATAGTCAACTACTGGCGGATTATTTTTGAGTTCTTTCCCTTCATCTTTGTCAAATATTTGTGAGGTGCGAGCATGCCATATCTCTCACGGTCTCCCAGGTTATAGTCACTGATCTTCAGGGTTGGAATTCTCTCGAGCTGTGGTCTGACTGCGCGTATCCCCTTCGAGAGATGCGCAGTGATGACGGTGTAGTCGAAGTCCCTCGGGACACTGTCACGACTCACTACACCGACCAGGGGTGGGATGTAATCAGGTAGGATGGACAGTAATAAATTTGCATTCGCCAAGTCATCTCTATGCTTGGTTCTCTTCTCGGTCGCAGCTCGGGATGGTCCGGATTCGCAAGCAGTCGACAAGGAGGCTTGCACTCCTCTCGTCGATGAAGCTTGTACACCCACAGACATTACCCTTTCAGTCATGAGGTCGACGAGTACCTCCTTCACAGACTCTTTGACTACTCTAAGTTCTTCGGACATACACGCTTGTGGTTGAATATCTCAGGTTGAAGAGCAACTATTCAATGCAACGAGATGGATGGTGAGAGCTCGATGATCGCTGCACGAAATCAACTAATCTGTGGGCTCAGATAATCACGGTTGGAAAAAGTGTTCTCGGTGCAACGCTCGACCAAATAAGTAGAGGATGAGGTAACATATCTCTCCAATGGGCAAGAAGCCTTCATTAATGTGGTTCTATCCGTTGCGGTGCGGTCCCAACGGTCTGATGGCAAGCTTTCTGGTAATAACTGTTGTTCTAACCGTTCAGGGCATCGGGCTAACGGTTATAATGCTTCCAATGGCTATATCGCTTTGCCATGGCGAAGTGCCATGCTGTGCTGTACTAATATCCCAACGAAGTTCAAATTCTGGAATCCTTCCTTCTGCGAAGTTCTTTCTAGTGCTATTTGTAATTTTTCTAACTTGGCTTTCTTCTTGTTGAGCTTTCTAGCCTTCTTTCCAGTGATTTGTGTCTTAGTATTCCTTTTTCCATTTTGATTCTTATCTTCTCTTGCCATAGTAACTTCGCGTTGTTGATGGTCTTTACCAGGGTTCAAGGGCAATACTTCTTCTCTGTCTAGGGTAGTTGCTCCACTCCTCTGTACAGACAAGTGTTTTAAGTCTTCCCGTGTTCTTTCAACTTCGACATCCAAATCTCTGGTCCTCGTGTTCCTTCAATAAGTACACCATTCTCTTAGTCATAAAGTCTCTCAATTCTTGCTTCTTCTGCTCTAAGACTTCTTCTTCTTTCTTCCTGGCCTCATCCTTTTCAATCCAAGGTTTTCCTAGTAATATAGCAAATGGGGCGTTGTTTCCAATAAATTTAACAACCTCCAATTCTTCCTTCGTCGAAATTCCATGAGCACTCATAGATATCTGGGTGAGTCTTCCACATAGGGTTATCATCTTTCGTTTAAATAATCCTATTCCTCCCAATGAAGGAATCATAACAGGATTTCCTAAAATTTCCCAAGTTCTTTCTGTCATGATATTCACCTGTGTTTCCTCATCCAGAGCACAATCAATGTTGAAGTCTCCTATTCTTGTTTCTATGCACTCTTTGTCTTTGAAGATATCTGACAAGTTGATATCTCTGTGATCGTTCAGGGTTTCTTTCATTTGCAATAATATAGTCTCTGATTCTTTCTGAGGTTCTGCCATAATCTTAGTCTCTTGGCCTTTCTCAGGGTTTGCTTGTTCCAGATTCATTCTTTCAACCTTAGCAATCATTCTAGGGCAATCCAAAACTTCATGATCCATAGCTTTACAACAAAGACAACTAGGTCTTCTACCAGGGCATTCCTTAGCAAGATGTCCTGGTCTTCTGTAGCTGTAACAAAGAGTTAATCATCTCTTTCTCTTAAATGATCCCCAACCTCTCCTGTACTGCACACTAGGATCATAGTAGGTATCGTGCAAAAAATTCTTTCTAGGATCTTGCATCCATTTGTTAGTCCAAACATTCTTTCTGTGCATAGGAATAATATATCTTTCACTAGTTCTATCAGATCTACTCATATCAAACCTTTTTTCATCTAGTTGTGCCCTACTTTTCAAGCTAGGACAAAATTTATCAAACATATCTAGATCCATGCTTTTGAAACAAAAAATTCAACCTATCTTACCTTTTTCAATCAAAACTTTTCATTGTTCTTACCTTTAACAAAGAATAAAACCTCTTTAACCAAAAATTCTTACTTTATTAGAGCACAAAGCTTTCAGGTCTTACCTCTTTTCTTCATATCTGACTTTTATTCTTAGCACAGAGTAACAGATCTATGCATGGAGCTTTATTTTCTTCAGTTTTCAGCAATCACAGTTTCAGGTCAGATCTTCGCATAGATTGTCTTCTTCCTCAGTTCTCAACAATCACGGTTTCAGTTCAGATCTTCGCACAGAGCGTCTTCTCCCTCAGTTCCCAACAATCACCGTTTTAGTCTTGGCAAAGGAACCATTTGTTGGCATAGGGGCAGACCCAGGGTTCAACACTCAAGAGTGCACCAACAAAGCCCTAACTATCGACCCTTTTGGCAACACCTGCGAAGTAGATGAAGTCTCACCCGAGGTAGAGGTAGGGGTGGTTGCAGGACACAGATGTCTGCAACCTTAGCTGGGACACATATATGTGATTGTAACACCTTAACAGAGCACTTAGCAGTTATAGTTCATCAATATTCATCTTTTAGTTTACAACACAGATAAACCCTAATAACAAAGCAGTGCAATATTAAGCCTGATCTAACATATAGAAGCACTAAGCACATCAACATAGATTAGATCTAGAATTCATATTAATAAGCACATAGAATCAACATATCTATCTATCATTCATCTATATCAAATCACTAAGCAAATAAGCATATAAGCACATCACCACATCGCACTAAGCATAAAAACACATCATGTACGTGGTTCACCCCCACCCTTGGGCTACATCCACCAACTCTTCTTCTTTTTATTTCTTTCTGTCAAGCTTCTTACAGGCACAAAGCATCAAAACCCTACTCCGCATAGGACAGGAGAACTGTGCGCACTTTGCCAGATCCTCCTTCCTCGAGTAGATCTAGGCATAGAGCCTTACACAGTCTGTGTACAAAGCACTACAACTGACTTGCACTTAACTCTGCAATTCTTAATCACGTATTCTTGCACATAGCTAGTACTAGCACTCAACTACTTGTGTTTTCTTACATTGCCTAGATTTCTATTTATACATTACAAAATAGGCCTAAGCATGGGTAAACCCATGGGCCGACATCCCCATACCCGTTACATAATCCCAAAACCCAAAAAGCCCTAAAAAGGGGCAGAGATCCCGTGATTTCCACTTCGACTTGCGCTCCACCTTCGACAGCCTGTCGAAGTCCCAAAAATAGGTCAAACATGACCAAGGATCCTCAAAAGTTGGTGAAGGGCCAACAAACATGCACACTCTTGTGCACTTGTTCCTTATAGGTGGGGGAGGAACATGCAAGACATTCACAACGAAAGCACTATTCCAAATGCTTATACGAAATTATGATTCAAACAATTCAACTAACCCTATGAAACCAAAGGGACTAATAGTTGCATATACATGAAAATTTTCATATAATGCAGGTGGAACAACAGTCCACTCTGCATTTTTAATGCCTTTTAACAAGTCACATTTTCTTCCACTCAGCAAGGAAATGTTAGATACCTTGTCTAAGCTTTATGATGAACTACAACTTGTCTTCATAGATGAGGCATCTTTGATTGGAAGTTGCTTTTTATATTCCATTGACAATTGACTGAGAAACATAAAACACGTGCACACCAAATACTTTGGGGACATTGACATGATATTCTGTGGGGATCTTTACCAGACGCAACCCATCCAAGATTATCTGATATTTGAACAACCTACGGTCAATATGAAAACAATGACGCATGACTTCTGGAAAGACAATATAAAATGCTTTAAATTACATACTACAATGTGCCAGACAAATGAAACATTTATTGCAATTCTGAATAGAATACGAACAAACAATCAAACATGTGATGACTTAACATATATCAACTCAAGGTGCATGCGACCTGCACCAACAAACCCAACCTTCCCTTACCTGTTCTACACGAATAGGGATGTTGCAATGCATAACAGGTACATGATATTGTTCATGCATGGCGATGATATCATCATCAATTCAAATGACCTTGAAGAAGACAACAATGGTAATGTACCATGTCATCAACATACAACCACTTTGCCTTTTCAACTTGTCCTGAAATTAGACATGCTAGTTGAAATATATGCATGCAACTATGATTCAGAGGATGGCTTGGTGAATGGTGCAGATGGAATACTCAAATCTTATACCAAAACATAAAAGTTGATGTCCTCCTCTGGATTAAGTTCCATGAGTTGCATATTGGCCATCGACAAGGAAACAAGTTAACTTATCTATATAATTCAAACACTGTGTGCGATTGGACACCTATCTTACGAATATCAAAACTAATATCAACATCGGCAAAGCCAGGTCAACTGAAGATTCGAAAACAGTTTCCAATTAAACTTGCATGTGCACGTACAATCCACAGTGTTAACAACAATTCTTGTCTTGGGCATAAGAATATTCAGGTCTGCAAGTTGCACGAGAAGCGCCCAAGCACAACACGGAAAAATCTCGTTTCAGGCTTCCAAGCAAGTAAACAGGTGAAATTATGTTGTCAATGGCCCAGATTCATCCATAGGAGCAGATTGACGGTCGACGGGAAATCGCGGTTAGCGGAGTTGCGCCAGGATTAGCGTGATGGGTAGCGTCTATATTGCATGCAAGAAAGGATATCAGTCGTCCATCCAAAGGACACATGGCGCGAGATCTAGTCATGTCGGCATTTCGACATTCGGGAGTTTGAAGGGTGAGGGTTTCATGTCGTTCTACATCTCGAAACCCCGAACCCCAAAACGTCGATAAGCGCCTTTTAAGCTAAGCCTATGGTCCTAGCACCCGGTCACGTCAAGCGAGCCTGGTAATGGAGGCAGCCCTCTTCTAACATCAAATACCATCTCGACCGTTCCTCTGGAGGACACACGGTGTACATCTGTGCTTTCGCGGTTTGGTCAATCGGGATTTTGAGGAAAATTGCATCGTGAACCCCAGGTGCCAGAAATCCCGAAAGAATCGGGACCGTCCATCTAAAGGACACACGGCACAATAGCTGAGCCATGAGTGGGGCCCTTCAGGATTTTCATGTTGAAAGCGTCGAGGTCATCTCAGCCGTTCATCCATCAGCGAGGCTCAGGCACATTTAATTTAAAGAGGGCGCAGATCTGGACGGTCGTGATCCAGGCACTCAAATTCACGGATGAGGTTCAATTCCGCACCCCCTCCCTCATTCTAGCTTTAACGAGATGGGGGGGTCCGGAATCGGAGATAATGTATGCGTGCATCTGGATGACCCAAGTCTCGACTCTTAGATCTACGGTCTGTATTGAATTCCGAATCCCCCCATTAGTTAAATCCTTTAATGGAGGGGGGGGGGGTCCGGAATGGAATTTCACTCTAGCGGGCCCCGTATCTGTACGTGGCATGAATATACTGGTCCCAAGTCCTCACTGCCTGCCATGTGTCCCTTTCGCCCAGTCACCTCTACCTCAACACCTCCCTCCATTTGTTGTCTCCTGTCCCCGTATCACTTCCACGAAAGCACCCCTTTCCCCCCCCCACCTCACCTTCACCATACTGGCACCTACAACATCCTCGTCAAGCATGCCACATCTTCCACCTCTCATCCCGTGAACTGTTCGACTGGTCCAGGTGGCCCCTCGAGAAGACCTCCACGTCCCCAAAAGGCAGAGTTGATGAGAACTGTTCCTGATCCCAAGAGGGAAGTTATTGCAGTTGTTAGAGGTGGTTAGGCATCGTCTCTACCATAAATGGAAAGTCCAGCAAAGGACTAAAGTTGGTCGATTCGTCTGCAGCAGGACAGTCTGAAATCTGATATCGTTTGTCATAGGTGCACGATTGGCCAGAGTCTGCATGCGCAGACTATCAGAAGACATGCAGACACAATGTTTTAATGCAATGTCTTGTTTTTGCTGTTGTTGTTGTTTTGAGTATATGAAGGCGTTTTCGCCATTTTGGTAAGCATCAATGGTAGAGAGAAGCTCCAGATTGTAAAGTTTTAACAGACACTCTAGTTCTCTGGTTATGCATCTGTATGTAAGATTTCTTGTTTAATGACAGACAGTTTTCCTACCCCATCTAGTTTTCATCTCATACTGAGGGAGTTCATGATTGACTGATTCACATGAATTATTGCAATTATGTTACGATAAAGGATTTATTGTTGCATTGTTGTATTCTCCGGTTTTCTGCGTTTGAATGTAAGAAGATCTTGCGTTTAGATGTTTTATCCTACAGTCTGTTAGAAACCTAATGTTTACGACAAACCTTTGCAGTTCTCTTATACAAGTCTTCCCCCTACTCACCCTTACTACAACTCACTGTCTGAAGTTTATCTAAGACCTCACTTGCCCATGCATGCCTGGCCTAGTTTCGGAGTTAGAACAACATTGTTTTTAGTTAACTTCCATTCGATCACCCCTTTTTATAAACAAATCGTGACATAAACTGATGGGCGTCGGGCTCTGCTCCTGCTGCAATCCAGGAGTGACTTCCGTCACTAACATTTCTGGCGCCGTTGCCGGGGACGAAGTTGAAAATTTTCCCCGAGATTGAACGACATTGAGCCTCTGATTCTGAAGGTGCATCAGGTATCAGAACCTTTGAAGATTGCTACTACGCACCTGGCGACTCCATTGTGACGACTCCACTGTGGCAAACCTGCTGTGTTAATTGTGGCCTTCAGAGGTAGACACACGCGGTCCCATCCACAACTGCCTCTAGCTACACCTGAAACTGATCCGGAGGCGGTTCTCAGAAAAGGAAAGGCCTCTGAAGGAGAAGCTTTCGCCGTCGAACCAGGTAATCCGCCATCTCCTTCTGTAGGAACTCCATTTTCTCATTGTCAGTTTCTTAGCAGACCTTTTTCTGAAGTTTCCCATTTCCTGAATTTTGGGAGTGTTCTAGTTGAGTTTCCCCCCCCTGGTCTGGGATTGGAGGGAGAAACCCTTGTCACTCCCCTCTCCCCTGAAGTTGTACCTTGGCGTAGACCCAGGACCACAAAAGATTTCCCCACTCCTAGCTTTACCACTCCTCCTCTTGTTACTTTTGCCGCTTCTGCACAAAGAGAAGCATCTGTTGACTTAAGCCCGTCAGCCTTCTCCCTAAATCCCCTATTGTTCCCCATTCCACTTAGGAGCTCATCCCCAGTATCCCCTTTTCGGGCTCCTTCTCCTCCGAGTTCTCCTCCACGTAATATCCCTATGGCAGGAGAAAATCCCCCTATGACTAGAATGGAGGCTATTATAGCCGCTAGGTATGCTCCCCTTGTGTTACCCCAGCCTCTCAATGCCCTCCCAGTAGATGGTTACCTCAAGCAGCTGCCCAAGTTTACAGGCGAGGGGGACATAACTGCAGAAGAACACCTAGAAGCCTTTTACAGTTTTACAGATGATAATGTTATCATGAATGCAGACGTATGGATGAGGATTTTTGTCCATAGTGTTCAAGGCGAGGCTAGGAAATGGTTTAAGGCCCTGCCTCCTGGATCTATTGATGGGATCGAAGCTTTGAATAATGCCTTTTTGAGACAGTGGGGAGATAAAAAAGACTTCATGTATTACATGACAGAGTTTGGGTCTTTAAAGAGAAAGGAAGGAGAGTCTGTCTCTGACTTCTCCAAGAGATTCAATAAAATGTACAATAAAATCCCTGCTAAGATAAAACCCTTCGAAGCCTCTGCAAAGATCACTTATGCTAGCGCTTTTGATCCTGATTTATGCCTCCTATTGAGGGAAAGAAGAGCCACTACTCTGGCCCACATGCAAGATGCAACCGTGGAGGTAGAATCTAACATATTGGTTGTTGACCGACGCAGGAACACTGCTGATAGAAACACATCCAGGCAGAGGCCTGAAGCTTCCCCATCTGGTTCCTCTCCCCTGCCGCTTCAGACAGATGAGACAACTAGAGTGCTAAAATCACTTTCTACCAGGATGGAAAGGTGGGAATTAGAAGGGAAGCCCATCTACAGAAATCCCCAAAATACAGATAACAGAGGTTTTAGGAAGCCTAATAACAATGTGCCACAGGCTCTCCCAAGGGAACATAAGAGCAGGGATAGAGATGATAAGAGGATTCAAACCCCTCTCCAGAACAACCTAGTTTCTCATGAGGAAGGGGAGGAGGTGGATGAACTTGACCCTGAGATCCACTTCATCGAGGACACTTCCCCGTTTCCTCATTTGAATCAATCTGCATATGAAGAATCCCTTATCAACACTCAAATCAACAAGTTGAGTAGAGGGGAAAAAGCCAGCAATACTCCTAACAGATATAATCTCAGGTCAAGAAAGAAAGAAGGGAATTTTGATAGCCAGGATCAACCCGTCATAGCAGAAATACCTACTAAAGCTGCAACAACCACTATTGAAGGAAAGAAAACTCAAAATACTTCGCCAACAGCCAAGGAACCTGTCTCTGAGGTAAGGGAAGCTCCTAAGCCTATTCCCTCCTTTAATTTTGAGCATGAGATTCAGAAGATTAGAATTCCTGTACCCCTATCCGAACTAGTTAAAAATGAAGATTTCAAAAGGTCCCTCTCCAAGCTGCTACAATTTGCGCCCCCCCAGCCTTCCATTGACTCAATAAACCTCCAAGATGAAAAGCCAGCAGTTGTCCTAGGGCCCATGGTAGAAGAGCGAGATGATTCATCCCCTCCTTTATACACATCCCTGAACATACATGATAAAGTGCTGCATAACTGCCTCATGGATTTAGGGGCTTCCCATAACCTTATGCCCAAAATAGTAATGGAAGAATTGGGACTGGAGGTGACAAAAACTTATCATGATTTGTACTCTTTCGATTCAAGGAGGGTGCAGTGTCTGGGAGTCATCAAAGACCTGGTGGTCTCTTTGTTTCAGCTGCCCATGAAGAGTGTGGTCATGGATATTGTGGTAGTTGATGTCCCCCCCAAATTCAGCATGCTATTGTCAAGATCTTGGATTAAAAAGCTTGGAGGAACATTACAGATGGATCTCATATATGCCACTATTCCAGTCTTCGGAGGGGAACAAAGGAGGTTATATAGGGAAGCTCAGCTGGCCTACATCGTTAGTGACGAAGCAAACCCCACCAATCATCCTATCTTCGCACTTGACACTGATTTGGGGTCTAGTTTATTGCATCTCACTGATGCTCCTGAAGACCCTGTCCAAGTCAGAAAACAACCCAATCTTAATTATCAGATTCCCCCTCCAACCATCTCTGTTTGGAAGATGTTCTTCGACGGAGCTTCTTCTAGCGAAGGCGCCGGCGCTGGAGTGGTTTTCATGTCACCTTGCAAGAGACCATATCCCTGTCATACAAGCTGGAATTTGAAACTACCAACAATGTGGCGGAATATGAAGCTCTTGTTCTGGGTATGAGGGCTGCAAAAGAAATGGGAATTAAAGAGATAGCAGTATTTGGAGATGCTGAGTTGATCATCCAGCAAGTCAGAAATGCTTATCGTGCTAATCATCCTTGGCTCAGAAATTATAGAAATGAGGTATGGGACCTGATCGATAACTTCTTCTTGGCTTTTAACATTTCTTTCATTCCGAGGGGGGAAAAAATTCAGCTGATTCTTTAGCTATCTCAGCTAGTTTGCTCAAAGTTCCTCTGCCGCCTATGGTCAAATATGATGTTGAAATAAAATATAGGCCCTCTGTACCGGACAATGTCAAGCATTGGAAGGTATTCGAAGATGATCTGGAAATCGAAAAATTTCTCCAATCTGTTGATGAATTTTCTGCGTTGCACATTAATCAGGATCCCGACCTGGAAGGTGACCCTCACCCTGAGGTGTTTTTAAATGAAATTGCTAATCACCAGATTATTCAACTGCCTAGCAATCACATTCCGAGGGGACTAGTCCCTTTAGAAAGATTGTTCGATGGGAATGATGTGGTAGTAAAGGGTAAGGTTTCAAATGAAGATGCCGACACAGCTAAGTGTAACATTGGCACACAGGAGGAGCCCAAGTTTGTCAAATTATCAAGCAGCCTGACCAATGAACAGAGGGCGGAATATACTGAGTTATTAAAGGAATTCGCTGATGTGTTTGCGTGGACCTATGAAGACCTCAAGACATATGACACATCTGTCATTGAGCACAAGATCCCATTGAACAAAGAGGCTAGTCCATTCAGACAGAAGCTGAGACAGATAAGTCCCATGTTGTTGCCCGTCATGGAGAGAGAAGTGAAGAAATTGTTAGATGCCCAAATCATTGTCCCCTTGAGATATTCTAAATGGGTGGCCAATTTGGTCCCGGTGAGGAAGAAAAGTGGAGAAATCAAGCTTTGTGTCGATTTCAGGAACCTGAACAGGAGCTCAAAGAAAGACAACTACCCCTTGCCCAACATGGAGAAAATACTACAGAGGGTAACTGGTGCATCTAGGATATCCATGATTGATGGTTTTTCTGGCTATAATCAGATATCAGTCATACCTGAGGACAGAGAAAAAATGGCCTTCACAACTCCTTGGGGCACATTCATGTATGCCAAAATTCCTTTTGGATTGATGAATGCAGGAGTAACATTTCAGCGAGCCATGGACATAATCTTCATTGGGGAGAAAGATAAGTTTGTGGTGATCTATCTGGATGACATAACAGTCTTCTCCAGGTCTGAATTAGAGCACTGTTGTCATCTGAGAATTTTTTTTTTGAAGTGTCAGAGGTTTGGCCTATCCTTAAACCCCAAGAAATCTTTGTTTGCTATGAAGGAGGGGAAGCTATTAGGCCATATAGTATCAGCAGAGGGAGTGAGGATTGATCCTAGCAGGGTAGAGGCAATTCAAACCCTGTCACTTCCTAGATCTAAGAAGGAAGTTCAGGCCTTTTTGGGGAAGATTAATTTCCTGAGGAGATTCATCTCAAATTTTGTTGAGTTGGTGAAACACATCACAGCCATGCTCAGGAAGGGAAATGAAGTGAAATGGACCGCTGAACCTGGGGAATATTTTATCCAAATAAAAAGGGCATTCACTGAGGCACCTATGTTGATCAATCCTGACTATTCCAAAGAGTTCCTAATTTTCTCTTTTGCTTCTTTTGATACAGTAGCAACGGTCTTGTTGCAGAAAAATGAGGAAGGGTGAGAGCAACCCATTGCCTTCTTCAGCAAGGCATTAAGAGATGCAGAGATCAGGTATGAAATCATGGAAAAACAGGCCTATGCCTTAGTGAAATCTCTCAAAGCTTTCAGAGTCTATGTCCTGCACTCAAAAGTGACCGCATACGTTCCTTCAGCCTCTGTGAAGGACATCCTTGTACAGCCCAACATAGACGGGAGGAGGAGTAAGTGGATAGCCAAGATCCTGGAGTTTGACTTGGAGATAAGGCCTACCAAATTGATTAAAGGTCAAGGCTTAGCCCAGTTGTTGGCTGAAGCAAATTGCAGAGCCTTGGGGATAGATTTCATCAATGCATGTTCAGAAAATCAACAGAATCGACTGTCTGATGTAAACCCTCAAACAGAACCCCTGTTGGCTCGATGTCCTTGGTATAAGGATGTTATATATTTTCTGCAGGAGTTGCGGCCTCCAGATGGCCTGCAAAGAAACAAGACAAGAGCTCTGAAGCTCAAAGCAGTCAAATACTGCCTTGTCGATCAAATTTTATACTGGAAAGACCCCCTGGGAGTGCTTTTAAAATGCATGAACCCGCAAGAGGCCGACAGGATCATGGTTGAATTTCACAATGGCCTATGTGGAGGGCACCATTTCTGGAAGACCACAACTCACAAAATTCTCAGAGCTGGGTACTACTGGCGCACCCTATTCACTGATGTCTGTAGAGAAGTTAGAGCCTACATCCCATGCCAAAGTTTTTCAGGAAAGTAACAACTCAAAACTCTGCCTTTAAAGCCCGTAGTTGTTTCTGGACCTTTCCAACAATGGGGCCTAGATTTTATTGGAGAAATACACCCTGCTTCTAGTCGGCTGCACAGATGGATCCTGACTGCTACAGATTTCTTTACTAAGTGGATCGAAGCTATCCCCACCAGGAGTGCTTCCCACAAGGTAATTATTGGATTCCTGGAAGACCTCATCACAAGATTCGCCTGCCCAAGAAAGATTGTTACTGATAACGTAGCCTCATTCAAGGCTGAGTCACTAGCCAAGTTCTGTGAGCAATTTGGGATCAAACTGATTCACTCTACCCCATACTATCCCCGAGGCAACGGTTTAGCAGAGTCCTCCAACAAAAGCCTGATAAGGATTATCAAAAGACTATTGGAGGACAACAAAAGGGCCTGGGATTCAAAGTTGAAATTTGCTCTATGGGCCGATCGAGTGACCACAAAGAGATCTATAGGCATCTCCCCTTTCCAATTAGTTTATGGAGTAGAAGTTGTTTTCCCTTCTCAGCTAGCCATTCCTGTAGCAAAGTTCTTCCAGGATCATCAAGAAGAGCCTGATGACATGATCAGAAGAGTTCATCAGTTGGTGGAAGTCCAACAGACCAGAGAGCAGGTAATGGATAGAATTCAGGACCATCAGCAGAAGGTCAAACTGGCTTTTAACAGGAAAGTCAAGAAGAAAGAATTTGAGATCAGGGATTTGGTGCTTAAGTGGGATGCACCCATGCAAGACAAGGGCAAACACAACAAGTTTGATGCCCTATGGATTGGGCCTTTAAAAATCTCTGAGGTTTTCTCAAACAACACATATAGGTTGTAGGATTTGGAGGGTGAAGAGGTCTTCAACAGCCCAGTAAATGGGCATTTTCTGAAGAAATGTTTTGTTTGAGCCTTAGACGGCTCCTTTGTTTGTAAATATTGTCCTTTTGGTTCTTTGTTCATTTTCCTTTTTATTATTTATTATTTTCGGCTTAGTAAATGACTCCATAGCCCAATAGCAAGGCACTGGAACTGCAAAATGAGTCCTTAGAGCATCACAGGGACGACCCTATCCCCCATGGAGCCTAATGTTAACAACAATTCTTGTCTTGGGCACAAGAATATTTAGGTCCGCAAGTTGCATGAGAAGCGCCCAAGCACAGCACGAAAAAATCTCGTTTCAGACTGCGAAGCAAGTAAACGGGCGAAATTATGTTGTCAATGGCCCAGATTCATCCATAGGAGTAGATCGATGTTTGGCGGGAAATCGCGGTTAGCGGAGTTGCGCCGGGATTAGCACGATGGGTAGCGTCTATATTGCATGCAAGAAAGGATACCAGTCATCCATCCAAAGGATGCGTGGCGCGAGATCTAGTCACGTCGACATTTCGACATTCGGGAGTTCGAAGGGTGAGGGTTTCACGTCGTTCTACATCTCGAAACCCCGAACCCCGAAACGCCGATAAGCGCCTTTGAAGCTAAGCCTATAGTCCTAACACTCGGTCACGTCAAGCGAGCCTAGTAATGGAGGCAGCCCTCTTCTAATATCAAATACCATCTCGACCGTTCCTCTGGAGGACACGCGGCGTACATCCATGCTTTCATGGTTTGGTCAATTGAGATTTTGAGGAAAATTGCATCGTGAACCCCCGGTGCCAGAAATCCCGAAAGAATCGGGATCGTCCATCTGAAGGACACACGGCGTAATAACTAAGCCACGAGTGGGGCCCTTCAAGATTTTCATGTTGAAAGCGCCGAGGTCATCTCAGTCGTTCATCCATCAGCGAGGCTCGGGCACAATTAATTTAAAGAGGGCGCAGATCTGGACGGTCAAGATCCAGGCACTCAAATTCACGGACGAGGTTCAATTCCGCACCCCCTCCGTCATTCTGGATT
>ML812927.1:53267-67073 GCA_009831015.1 Picea engelmannii | reverse complement strand
CCTACAACATCCTCGTCAAGCATGCCACATCTTCCACCTCTCATCCCGTGAACCGTTCGGCTGGTCCAGGTGGCCCCTCGAGAAGACCTCCACGTCCCCAAAAGGCAGAGTTGACCAGAACCATTCCTGATCCCAAGAGGGCAGTTATTGCAGTTGTTAGAGGTGGTTAGGCATCGTCTCCGCCATAAATGGAAAGTCCAACAAAGGACTAAAGCTTGTCGATTCGTCTGCAGCAGGATAGTCCAAAATCTGATAGCGTCTGTCATAGGTGAACGATCGGCCAGAGTCTGCATGCGCAGACTATCATAAGACATGCAGACACAATGTTTTAATGTAGCGTCTTGTTTTTGCTGCTATTGTTTTTTTGAGTATATGAAGGCGTTTTCGCCATTTTGGTAAGCATCGATGGTAGAGAGAAGCTCCCGATTGTAAAGTTTTAATAGACACTCTAGTTCTTTGGTTATGCATCTGTATGTAAGATTTCTTGTTTAATGACAGACAGTTTTCCTACCCCATCTAGTTTTCATCTCATACTGAGGGAGTTCATGATTGATTGATTCACATGAATTATTGCAATTATGTTACGATAAAGGATTTATTGTTGCATTGTTGTATTCTCCGGTTTTCTGTGTTTGAATGTAAGAAGATCTTGCGTTTAGATGTTTTCTCCTACAGTCTGTTAGAAACCTGATGTTTACGACAAACCTTTGCAGTTCTCTTATACAAGTCTTCCCCCTACTCACCCTTACTACAACTCACTGTCTGAAGTTTATCTAAGACCTCACTTGCCCATGCATGCCTGGCCTAGTTTCAGAGTTATATTATTATCGAAAATGGTATATGACCGTGGTGATTGTGATCGAATTATATTTCTCAATGAAACAAGTGTTGTCGAAAAAGTTCCCATGGTTTGCTCATAATATAATTTCATACCAGACACAACAATCAACCAATTTGCAGAGAACAACGGCATTTACCCAATTGGAACCATTGGTGCAACTATCACATTTGCAAGAAACATTGGCTCGCAACATATTATCCATATAAAAGATGGAAACTTGGACAATGACAAGGCAATGGTATTGTTTTCCATACTTTTTTTTCCCTTTGCTTTGTCATGCTCATATATCTTAGACATCTTAGATAACTATTAAATTGTTCCATGGTGCAGCTACAATTGTTCGACACCTATGCAGATTTATTTTCCTCAATGGAACAACAATTGTATAAAGGGAAATTTCCAATTATGTTGTTAAAAAATATAACGAAGAAAATAGATGTTAAAGAAAGGATCTTTCGCACAACCCAATCAACATTTGTAACAAAATTGCGAACATACATAGTACATGATCTCAATAAACTAACTAGCTCCACAACTATTGTACGTATACATATACACCTCCAACAACGATTTACACAAAAAAAATTGCCTTCAACAACTTTGTGCAGCTTTTTTGTTGTACACATATATATTATATTGTTCAATATATTAACTACTATGTTCATGTGGGCAGGTTGAGGGTGTTTTGGTTGCAACAAATGCTTACTTGACCCCCTTCGAGCCTGTATGTGCCAATTGCAATTCTCCCGCTTCTGCCTCTGCGTTCATAAATGATGACACAATTGATTGTCTATGATGTGCTGCAAAATTCCCTTACATATATAGTCATTGCGTCAACGTTATCATCCGAACCCTCAAAAACACAATTCTACATTGTACAGCTAGACAACCTGTATTACAAGATGTGCTTCCTGAGTTGACAGAATTGCCATATGAAATATACCTTCAGAAAAAGGCAAAGACTGTCTACATGCTACGTGACATCCGTGTCCATAATAAACTTACCTTAAATGAGGAAAATGCCATACTGCACATCAGTTGAACCCAAAAAAAAAAAATTACATATCATGCGTTGAAAAGAAACGAAACAATGTGATCTATTTCTATCCATGTTACCCATTTAAGATATGAATAAAGTTTTCCACTACCATGGAAAAGTGAACTAGACATGCATAAGATTGTTGAGTCCAGGAATGAAAAGCATGAGGAAAAACCTCATACAAAGTATCCCGATTGTGAATAATTTTGGTCCATCGTTTGAGATGTCAAAATGGCTTGCTCTTCTGAACAGAGCCATCATGAATTTTCAATAATACTACAAATTTTGGATTGTTCAAAGTCCATTAAGTTAAACGCAGACAATTTTTTACAGAACTAGTAATGTTAGAACATTGTCTGGTCAACGTGATCTTGGTTCATAGTAATATTAGAAGAAAATGTTCATAGTGATGTTGGTTCATACTAATATAACAATCAACGAATTTGTTGGTGCCCATTTGGGATTTTGGTTATAGAAGGGATACAATGCCCACTCCTTGCTGATTTTTGCTTGTGTTGTGTTTGCCAAACTTTTGATCATGTGCTTTGGTGTTGTAGTTCAAGGTTCTCATGGGACTAGTTTTTGGATTATGAGTGGATAATAGATTTAGGATCTTAGCGTTTTTTCTATGATCTTAAAGAATATACAGGACCTGCCTTGTCTTTTAATGCAGGCTCTGTGGAGCAAATGTAATATGTACTTCATTTAACTAGTTTTGCTTGATTAATGAAATTACCGGAATTCGTTTTTGGAAATATTTTGAAAAGAAAAAAGATATGTGCTAGCCGAAGTCAAAAAGAAATATGCTATCAACCCTACAAAATTAAATTTCAAGTTCGCCATTGCTATACTTACGCTCAAATTGACAGTACAATAACTTTATTTCAACAACCCTCCATTGATTTCTCTTTATCTTTTTCGATGCTTCTCTTACGCAAACACATCCTCGAAACTATAGGTATGATTCACTTTCTCTATTCCTTGATTGAACTGCCTGTAGAGATGTGTAAACAACTTCATAGTTGTTGTTGGTCCTAAATTCTACCCCTGGCTGCTAAAGGGCAGAGCCAGGCCACCACATGTTTAGAATGCTTGTTCTTTTCAATTTGTTGATCAGTTAGAGGGTTGGTTCACGAAGACAACAACATAGCGATATTGGCAAGATGATATGCATGAGGGTTCTCCTTGCCTGCTATTACACCAATGTTAGACAAGTGACGTAATAAAGGTAAAACACAGAGGGAAACAACAAACCATTGAATGAATAATCTGGTGCAAGAAGTTTAATACTTAAAATAATGTTTCAACACTGTAAACAATGTATCAAAAACACAATTATTGTGACAGGTTGCAACATAAACAAATCTTCATCAAAGAATTATCTTTTCTCACAGGAACCCCAAGTTCCCCCTAGTCGCCTGAACTGAGTGATAGTTCGATCTACCAAATCAACCTCCCTATTATCGAATTGACAGAGGCGAATATTATGTGATCCAATTTTTTTTTTCTGTGGATCTTGAATTGGGAAAAATTGTTGGTTATTTTAGTTTTTTTTAAGGCATTATCACGGTATGAATGCAACATTATGCTAGCCCACTGTTATCTACAAAGGTGTTGATGTCATCTCCCTATTTAATATTGTGCATATATTAAAGATTGTCATATTTGAGAATATGCTTGCATATAAGAATGTTACGTCATATATTTTGTCTATTGCCTATAGGTTTGAGCAAAATTTGCGAGCCAAAAACACCCTTCAAATTGGAACATGGTTTATATTTGGGCCACAAAAATACTATTAAAATAAAATAATGTGAATAATATTGAAATAAATATAAACAAAATCTCTTTAAACTTGAACCAGAGTTTGTCGAGCTCCAAGTATATTTCAAAGCTGAGAATGTTTTTCCCATAGTTAATGTGTTTCTATCGCTTTATAATTATCTAATTAAGTGTTGTTGTATGAGGGATAAAGTTATTTTCTCCCTTTCTTTTCCATCTTCTATAATTACCCGTTTTTCCCTTTTCTTCTTCCCTTCTATTATCCCTTTCTGGTTCTATTCTTAGTCGCATTTCTATGATCGTGGGTTCCCGGGGTGGCAGACTGACATATCCTCATCTCCATCTATATCCTCACATCACGAGTCCAATCGACCGTCGTTCCTTTCCATACTTAGCCAATTTTGGTTGGCACTATCGAACTCTCATGCCCAGTGTTTTGTGATATACATCTCGCACCCAAAGCTTTCGTGATCTACAATTCGACCCCGGACTCCTCGAACTCGCAAGCCTCACTCTATCTATGATGAGTTCGTCTAACCTCCCCGCCTTGCCATACTTAGTCGATTCTTCACCTCTTGTTGTCACAGATTCACGAACTCTCGAGTTCACAAAAGTTTCAAAGCATTTTTCGTTCTCGTTCATCCCCACCACCTTCGCGCCCTTCCTAATGCACATTAATTATGATTTTACTAGTGACAACTCACCACACAAGTTCAAAAATATTGGCATTAATAAGCGAAAAGCTCGAGGACATCTCCCATTAAAATGCATTAAACCAAGATTTACGGGAGATTATATTATCATCCTCCGGCGTTCATTTTAAATACTACCAGGACACAATTATTGTCACAGGTTGCAATACAAGCAAATCTTCATCAAAGCATTATATTTTCTCACAGGTACCCCAGGTGCACCCCAATCGCCTAAACTGACCGATAGTTCGATCTACCAAATCAACCTCCCTATTCTCGAATTGGCAGAGGTGAATATTATGGGATCTGAATTTTTTTTTATGTGGATCTTGAATTGGCAAAAAATGTTGGTTATTTTAATTTTTTTAAAGCATTATCATAGTAAGAATGCAACATTATGCTAGCTCACTTTTATCTACAAAGGTGTTGACGTCATGTCCCTATTTAATATTGTGCATATATTACAGCTTGTCATATTTGAGAATATGCTTGCATATAAAAATGTTAAGTCATATATTTTGTCTATTTCTTATGGGTTTGAGCAAATTTTGCGAGCCGAAAACACCCTTAAATTTGGAACATGGTTTACATTTGGGCCACAAAAATACTATTAAAATAAAATAATATGAATAATATTGAAATAAATATAAACAAAATTTCTTTAAACTTGAACCACAGTTTGTTGAGCTCCAAGTATATTTCATAGCTGAGAATGTTTTTCCCATAGATAATGTGTTTCTATCGCTTGATAATTATCAGACTAAGTGTTGTTGTGTGAGGGATAAAGTTCTTTTCTCCCTTTCTTTTCCGTCTTCTATACTTACCCGTTTTCCTCTTTTCTTCTTCTCATCTATTATCCCTTTCTGGTTCTATACTTAGTCGCATTTCTATGATCGCGGGTTCCCGGGCTAGCGGACTGACAAATCCTCATCTCCATCTATATCCTCACACCACGATTCCGACCGACCGCCGTTCCTTTCCATACTTAGCCAATTTTAAGACCGTGGGTTCCCGGGTTGGCGCTATCGAACTCTCATGCCATGTGTTCCGTGATATACATCTTGCACCCAAAACATCCGCGATATGCAATTCGACCCCAGAATCCTCGAACTCGCAAGCCTCACTCTACCTACGATGAGTCTGTCTAAGTCCGTTTGACTGCCCCGCCTTTCCGTAATTAGTCGATTCTTCACCTCCTGTTGTCACAGATTTGTGGGTTCATGGACTCCTGGGTTCACAAAAGTTTCAAAGCATTTTTCGCTCCCATCCATCCCCGCCACCTTTGTTCTATTCCCAATGCACATTGATTATGCTTTTAATAGTGACAACTCACCACACAAGTTCGAAAAGATTGGCATTAATAAGTGAAAAGATCGAGGATATATCCCATTAAAACGCATTAAACCAAGATTTACGGGACACAATTACTGTCACAGGTTGCAAAATAAACAAATCTTCATTAAAGCATTAACTTTTCTCGCAGGTACCCCATGTGCACCCCAGTCACCTAAACTGACCGATAGTTCGCTCTACCAAATCAACCTCCCTATTATCGAATTGGCAGAGGTGAATATTATGGGATCTGAATTGTTTTTGGTGTGGATCTTGAATTGGCAAAAATTGTTGGTTATTTTTGGCTTTTTAAAGCATTATTATAGTAAGAATGCAACATTATGCTAGCCCAATGTTATCTACAAAGGTGTTGATGTTATGTCCCTCTTTAATATTGTGCATATATTATAGCTTGTCATGTTTGAGAATATGCTTGCATATAAAAATGTTAAGTCATATATTTTGTCTATTGCTTATGGGTTTTAGCAAAATTTGCGAGCCGAAAACACCCTTCAAATTGGTACATGGTTTACATTTGGGCCACAAAAATACTATTAAAAGAAAATAATATGAATAATATTGAAATAAATATAAACAAATTCTCTTTAAACTTGAACCTGAGTTTGTCGAGTTCTAACTATATTCCATAGCTGAGAATGTTTTTCCCATAGTTAATGTGTTTCTATCGCTTGCTAATTATCATACTAAGTGTTGTTGTGTGAGGGATAAAGTTCTTTTCTCCCTTTCTTTTCCCTCTTCTATACTTACCTGATTTTCCCTTTTCTTCTTCCCCTCTATTATCCCTTTCTGGTTCTATACTTAGTCGCATTTCTATGATCGCGGGTTCCCGGGTTGGTGAACTAACAGATCCTTTTCTCCATCTATATCCTCACATCATGAGTCTGACCGGCCACCATTCCTTTACATACTTAGCCAATTTTATGACCACAGGTTCCCAGGTTGGCGCTATCAAACTCTCATGCCCCATGTTCCGTGATATACATCTTGCAGCCAAAACTTTCGTGATCTAAATTTCGACTCCAGACTCCTTGAACTAGCAAGCTTTACTATACTTATGATGAGTCTGTCTGATTTCGTCTGATTGCCCTGCTTTTCCATACTTATTCAATTCTTCACCTCCTGTTGTCACAGATTCGCGGGTTCACAGACTCCCGGGTTCACAAAAGTTTCAAAGCATTTATCATCCCCGTCCATCCCCGCCACCTTTGCACCCTTTCCCAATGCACATCAATTATTCTTTTATTAGTGACAACTCACCACACAGGTTCGAAAATATTGGCATTAATAAGAGAAAAGCTTGAGGACATCTCGCATTAAAACGCATTAAAACAGGATTTACAAGAGATTATATTATCATCCTCCAACGTTCATTTTAAATACTATAAGGACACAATTACTGTCACAGGTTCCAATACAAACAAATCATCATCAAAGCATTAGCTTTTCTCACAGGCACCCCAGTCACCTGACCTGACCGATAGTTCGATCTACCAAATCAACCTCCCTATTATCAAATTAATAGAGGTGAATATTATGGGATTTGAATTTTTTTTTGTGTGGATCTTGAATTGGGAAAATTGTTGGTTATTTTAGTTTTTTTAAGGCATTATGACTCGCCTTTCCATACTTAGTCGATTATTTACCTCCCGTTGTCACAGATTCACGGGTTCTCGGACTCTCGGGTTCACAAAAGTTTCAAAGTATTTTTCACTCATGTCCATCCCCGCCACCTTCGCACCATTCCCAATGCACATTAATCATTCTTTTATTAGTGACAACTAACCACACAGATTCAAAAAGATTGGAATTAATAAGCGAAAAGGTTGAGGACATCTCCCATTAAAATGCATTAAACCAAGATTTACAGGAGATTATATTATCATCCTCCAACGTTCATTTTAAATACTATCAGGAGCAAAGGAACGTTCTCGCCACCTTATGGTTGCAGCTCGACAACATTTACGTGGAGATACGTTGAATATTTTCGGGTGCAAGGACTAGAGTTTTCAGTGGTCCAAAGCTTATTACTACTACTCATCCCCTTCTTCCCAAAAGGAAGTTATCTGGACGTCTGGAATTGCGCGATCAGGTTGTGTCCCTGAAGTTTTTGACTGTAAGGAGTTGGTCACCTGGTGCGCCGAGAATTATATTATGAACCAGTGGATTATCCAATTGTGGGACCATTCCTGAGTCTCCCTATCGCCTCAAGTATTTCGAAAGATGTTAAGACTTCCCGAGCCAACGCTTACTTTCAAGGGTGAGGATTACAGGGAGTCCTTAAATAAGCATGATAATGGATTGGACCTCTTGCTAGAATTCTTAGAGGACCCAATGGCCGTCCCCGAGGACATCACCATATTACAGGTTAGTGCATTCAAAAACCCTTTCCGAGAAATTGCATGGTTTTTCACGAGGATAACGGGACAAGAAAGTAAAACCAACATCTCTCGGATGATTCTGTATATTTTATATTTTATGGTGAAGGAACAAGCCATCTTTGATTGGGGCAAGTTGATTTCCATTGAAATCTCTTCCCAATTATCGCAATACAAAAGGCAAAAGAAATTATTTATGTCATCTTATTTAATTTTCGCGATAGCGCATTGCTGTCCATTCCCTAGATTATCTCTGTGTAAGAAGGTAAACTGTGAATTTGATCCAGTAACCTTCTAGTACCAGACATTATGGAGACATAAGGCCTCCCAACATTTTTATGAAGTCTTTAATGATTTTGTCTTAGTTTTTAAAGGGTTGATATTTGAAAAGGATTTTCCTCGGATGTCTAACCAAGCGAGAAAGTTTCTGGATAGGAAGGGGACACTAGAACAAATGGAGAACTATAATGTTATAAGGATTTTTGGATCCAAAGAAAATCCTTCATTCCTTCCATGTCACATATCCGATACAATGTTTGTTGTTGAGATAGCAAGGCAGTACACCTACTGGTTGCATTTTTTCCATGAAAAGAGAAAAAAACAATTCATGCCTCTGCCTTGGAAATTCAAGGATTTCATATTCAGGAATATGAACAAGATTGACGAATTTGCGAGCCACTTCCACAATCTCAATTTGAAATATGTTGAAAAAATAAAAGGGTTCGATCCTAATGGTATTTTCTAGAACACCTATTGGCTGTCGGTTTCAACAATTATTTCATTAACGCTATCTTGAATGAAAATGAAGATAACACCTCGGGCATTCCTTCTCATGACACTGGTGACCTGGAGACAATACTCAACACCAATGAGTCGTACAAGCAGAGATGAAAAGGTCAGGGTGAGAAAAGTGCCCAATCCCCGACTACCACACCCAAGACTACAACATATCAGAGCAACGCTCCAATGGCCTACCCAAGTAAGAAAGTCACACACAGTTCTTCAGGTGGAGGAGGAGATAAGAACCCTCCCTCCAAAAAAATTGAAAGTTCTCATAAACTTCCTGCAAGCAAGAAACAAAAAAAAATTGTGCAAGAAGAGGAGGGACCGAGGGGAGAAAGTGATATCCATGATCTCTCCCTTGAAGATATGGAACTAGAAATTGACAATGAGAAAGTGTTCCCCAACGATGACTAGCTAGAGAACACTGCTCCCTAGAACCCTCAAATGGAAATAATTGGGACCGAGACCTTCGACGAAGAAGAGTCTTTTGCATTTTAGAGCGTTGTTTTTTATAGTAAATCCAAAAAATTGATTATTGAAAAGAGAGATGTAAATAATAAGAAGGGGAATTCTCATTCAGATATTAACCTACAGAACATGCAACCTTCCCAGAGATGCTCTAGATAACTCTATTGATGGCCTTGAAGCGGAGAATGTCAAGTTAAAGAAGTGAATCAAAGATTTGGAGGGAGCTCTAATGCCCCTTCCATTGTTGGCTAGTCCTTTAACAATGATTGGGCCTACCACACCTGCGACAAAGTTAAAAGGATCAGTAATCCTTCTCACATCAACCCGAGGCTATGTGGAAAATAATATAATGAGAAGAATGGAATTAGTAACAAAGGCTAGGGAGATGCTAAAGAGTATGGTCTCTTTTGGAACAAGAGAGCATGCTTTTCATGAATATCTGTAAGCAGATTTGAAAAATGAGCAAGGTTTCTACCTCGATGCAGTTGTACCATTTGTTGTTAAAGTTACTAGTATGACGGAATTGAGAAGAAGAGAGGAGGATCTCCCTTCCCCGGATCGAATAAAACAACTAAACGCATGCTGGAAAGAAAAGGTAAAAAACTTGAATGGTATCGTTCAAGCATGTAGCCGGGCCATATCTAGAAGAGACAAACTATTCAAGAAGCTAACTGAGATAAATCTAGCTGGCAGCACCAATGAAGTCCAAGACCCGAAATTGATGTTCAACTCATTATTTTTAACGAAGCAAGCATTTGATGAACAAGTTGAGATCTTTAAAGGACTATCATTTGAAAATTTCTATGGCATTCTTGAATATGGTGAAGATGAGGTGAAAAATTGGCTAGTTGATTATTCGATTAAAAAACAAGATATTGAAGAAGCATTGTACACATCAAAATTTCTCACTTCGATAATGTCCCATTATCCTTATCGTAAGTGTCGCACTTTTGTCGCAAGTGTCACAAATATCATATTGTCATCCTGCATGTGTCGCATTCTGGACGATACCATCAGAACACTTGGTACACCCTCTAAGACATGTTAGAAGAGGAAAACACATCATTTGGCAAGCTTAACACAATATTTTGCCTTGAAGAATGACCATCTTAAACAATTTTTTGGAGATTAGCGCTCCCCTTCTCACATGTAGGGAGCGCTAACACTCCTTGTCCACTTAGCAGGGAGCGTTATAGCGCTCTGTTGCCAGCTTTGAGGGAGCGCCGATTGGTTGAGATAATCTTGGGGAGAAATCCCCCTTATCTCTAAGGACAACCAGAAATGATCCGAGTTGATTTGGCTTAGATCCAAGCTTTAGGATGTATCTAAGGGAGCTACCACAACTAATGGAGTCATATCCTCAACTTATTCCAAAGATAACTAAGGTGGTTGAGCCTCTCAAAGCCTATAAAAGGAGGCATTCTCATGGTGAAAAGGAGGAGAATATCAACGAAAAGTATTGTCATTATGATCGTGGATCTTTCGAGCAAGGGGTTGGAGAAGGAGGACTTGGAGAGGCTATTGCATCTGCATCTACAGATTGTAAGTGCCTTGTAATGTTCTCATTAATATATGCTTGGCATGTTTCCTTTAAGTTTGTGTATGATTGCATATGCTTGACTTTTATTGATAAATCTAGATTAAACTAATCTTGGTAGAATAGGAAGCATGCATTATCTTTGTTGTCTATGGAATTGCAGATCTCATTAAAGGGCCTGAAGATCAAGTTCAGCCTGGACCGAGCAAGGACAAGCTTCAGAAAAAGGTACATCATACTTTCTTCCTCTTTTGCCTTTGACTAGTTTAGCTACATTTAAAGGAATGTCAGTGTTCAATGTTAACATTCTTCTGTCTTGGTCATAGGGGTCTAGGATCCAAGAGGACATTCACCTGTCCACAAGGGAATTTTCCTACAACAAACATCTCTATTGATCTAAGGGACTTGGAAAGTGAACTCTTCAATAGAAAAATCTGGCATGAAATCAACGTGGCGTCCATGAGGAGCTACATCGAGGAGTGGTTAAAAAAGGTTGTAGACAAGCTTACCAATGAAGGGCAAAGGACAGTTGAGATGGTTCCCATAACCATCGAGGAAAGACATAAAAGGACATCATCGAGCAAATGACAAGGCATGAGATACCATCATAGTAAGTTCATACTGATCACATTCTTCTGTCTTTGTCAATCTCTTCATCCAGTTACTCTACCTCTTTAAATATAAAGGTTTAACCAAGGACTGACAATTTTCTCTTTCTTCTTGCGAGGTCTTGTTGTCTTCCATCGCTCACTTTCTTCTTTCTACAAGATTCATTCTTATACATATTTGCTTTATGGTCCGCGGGAGCCCCAATCCCAGTCATTATGACAAACACATTTAAATTCTAGAGAATATGTACTGAACTATATATTTTTTTACAAATTCCAAGAGAGATATTTTTGGAATAGTATCAACTGTATTTTGTAACCCAATTTATCTGAATATAAAATATTTGAGGTTGTTGTATCATTATCTTTTTTTTGTTGCCCATGTATCACAGTGTCAAAGTTCTCTTGTGCATGACGATCATTTTATTTTAATTTTTATGTGATCAGATATCATTAGCCCTGTTATGATGGATGTGAGCAAGTTCTATTTATTTACTTTACATATATGAATGTGTGCATCTCCTGGTCCATTCACAGGAATTCTCTTTTTACAAGAAACTTTAAAAACATCTTCCATTTTCTATTATATCTATTTTACTTTCATTTGAGGGACTTCTTTAAAGATCCCACATTTTACAAATTTATGGTGTTTTACAATGTTTAACATTATTTTATTGAATTTTTGTAATCTTAAAAAAAGTTTAAATCATTTTCGTGGCTACATATTTGTTAACATGTTGAGTGCAAATTTATGGTGTTTTCCAATGTTTAATATTGTTTTATTGAATTTTGTATTTTTTTTTTTAAATTAAATCATTTTCCTGTACAGCTATTGATAGATGAATTGAACCTCTTTCTACAAGAATTTAAGAGGCTCTTTGATCCATAATTAAAAATGGACGATGAGGTTTTTTTTCCCTGCCCAGTACTTCCATTTAAATAAAAGCTACTCTATTGCGACATCTGCAACTTTTGCTCCTTACAATTTACATGCAAGAATAATTTATGATAGGGTGTCAGATTCAAATAGGACATAGTTTTGCGACCACTAGCCCTCTAACAAAGATAACAAATAAGTGGACATATACAACATGGCAACTTAGGTGTTGACGTCATGTTCCTATTTAATATTGTGCATATATTACAGCTTGTCATATTTGAGAATATGCTTGCATATAAAAATGTTAAGTCATATATTTTTTGTCTATTGCTTATGGGTTTGAGCAAAATTTGCGAGCCGGAAACACCCTTCAAATTGGAACATGGTTTACATTTGGGCCACAAAAATACTATTAAAATAAAATAATATGAATAATATTGAAATAAATATAAACAAATTCTCTTTAAACGTGAACCTGAGTTTGTCGAGCTCCAAGTATATTCCATAGATGAGAATGTTTTTCCCATAGTGAATGTGTTCCTATCGCTTGATAATTATCATACTAAGTGTTGTTGTGTGAGGGATAAAGTTCTTTTCTCCCTTCATTTTCCCTCTTCTATACTTACCCATTTTTCTCTTTTCTTCTTCCCCTCTATTATCCCTTTCTGGTTCTATACTTAGTTGCATTTCTATGATCGTGGGTTCCTGGGTTGACGGACTGACAGATCCTCATATCCATCTATATCCTCACATCACGTGTCCGACCGACCGTCGTTCCTTTCCATACTTAGCCAATTTTATGACTGCGGGTTCCCGGGTTGGCGTTATCGAACTCTCATTCCCCATGTTCCGTGATATACATCTTGCACCCAAAAATTCCATGATCCACAATTCGAACCCAGACTCCTCAAACTCGCAAGCTTCACTCTACCTAAGATGAGTCTATCTGAGTTCGTTTGACCACCTCGCCTTTCCATACTTAGTCGATTATTCACCTCATGTTGTCACAGATTCGCGGGTTCATTTACTCCCGGGTTCACAAAAGTTTCAAATCATTTATCGCTCCTTTCCATCCCCGCCACCTTCGCACCCTTTCCAATGCACATTAATTATGCTTTTATTAGTGAAAACTCACCACACAGGCTCGAAAAGATTGGCATTAATAAGCGAAAAGCTCTAGGACATCTCCCATTAAAACACATTAAACCACGATTTACGGGAGATTATATTATCAGATAACTTCCTTACATTTTACATTTCATATTACTTTATGGGAATATTCCATTTCATATTAATTACTTTATTCATGCTATGTATTTGTGGGTAGATTGTTTTTCAATAATTGTAAATTAAGGTATAAGTTATATTTTCAATGTCTTAGTGTATATGTATTCAATGAAATTTCAACATAAGTTTTAATATTTAGTTTTTTTTATCATTTGATTTCT
>ML812927.1:34651-47246 GCA_009831015.1 Picea engelmannii | reverse complement strand
CGACATGATCAATCCACAATGGGGATTGATCCTATAAATAAAATATCAATAATAATAAGAATACTCTTTGCAGTTACATTATTTCAACACTCCCCCTTAACAAGAAGGGTATTCTTCAGCAACATCATGCGAGAGAGAGAGGAAAACATCATCAATATCATCTTGGCTGGCGTATCTATAAATCATCGGAAGTTTTCTTCATCGACATCATCGTCATTCTTGAAAGAATGCCATCATCATCTGCATCAATATGTATCAGTAAAAAAATAATACCTCATCACAACACTAGGTTGGCCCATCACAGTACTAGACTGGCTCTATGTCACAGCTGTTAAGCTGGTAGCTCAGTGCAAGTCACATCTTGATTTACGTATAACAACTAGGTCAGAAGCAAGGAACACATCATCATCTTGCTTTACGTCTAACAATGAGGTCAGAAGCAAGGAACACACATCGTCTTGCTTTACGTCTAACAACGAGGTCAAAAGCAAGGAACACACATCGTCTTGCTTTACGTCTATCAACGAGGTCAGAAGCAATGACTCATCTTGCTTTACGTCTAACAGCGAGGTCAGAAGCAATGAATCATCTTGCTTTACGTCTAATAACGAGGTCAGAAGCAAGGAACACACATCGTCTTGCTTTACATCTAACAACAAGGTTAGAAGCAATGACTCATCTTGCTTTACGTCTAACAACGAGGTCAGAAGCAAGGAACACACATCGTCATCTAACAACGAGGTCATAAGCAATGACTCATCTTGCTTTACGTCTAACAATGAGGTCTGAAGCAAGGAACACACATCGTCTTGCTTTACGTCTAACAACGAGGTCAGAAGCAATGGCTCATCTTGCTTTACGTCTAACAGCGAGGTCAGAAGTAAGGAACACATATACTCCCCCTTTCAGGGAGGGTCCTTTCGAACTATACCAAGCTTATCTTGAAAGTGTTCAAACTTTACACGAGATAGAGGTTTGGTCAACACATTAGCAACCTGTTCATCCATGCTAATGTACTGGAGCTTCAAGGCTCCTCTCTGTACCATGTCACGGATGAAATGATAGTGGATCTCTATGTGCTTCGACCTGTTGTGGAATACATGATTCTCTGTCTTCTTTATGCAGCTCTGGTTGTCACATAGGATCACGGTTGCTCTCATCTCCAAGTCAAATAGGCCAGTCAACAACTTTCGAAGCCATATAGCTTCGCAACTAGCAAAACATGCGGCAATGTACTCTACTTCTGCTGTGCTGAGAGAAATACTAGATTGCTTCCTACTCTGTCAAGAGATCATGGCTGATCCCAAACTGAAACAACTTCCAGAAATGCTTTTTCTGTCAGCAACGCTTCCTACCCAATCTGAATCAGTGTATCCACTCAATGTGAAATTATGATCTCCGTCATAACTGAGACCATAATCTATTGTACCTTTAAGGTAACTCATCACATGTTTTGCAGCCACTAGGTGAACACGTCTGGGCTCTACCAGAAACTGACTCAAGGTGTTCACGGCAAAACAAATGTCTGGTCTGGTGTTTGTCAGGTACATTAGTGATCCAATAATTTGTTTGTACAGTGTGGCATCAATCAAATTTGACGAAGTATCGACCAACAACTTCAGCTTCGCTTCCATGGGTGTATTCATGGGTTTGCATTCCAGCATGTCGAATCTCTTTAAGATCTCGACCGTGTACTTCCCTTGGTTAAGGAAGATCTTCTCTGGACTTTGCCATACCTCAAGACCTAAGAAATAATGCATTAGGCCAAGGTCTTTCATTTCAAATTTCGAGGCAAGTCTCCTTTTACATTCAGCGATGAGCTTTTCTTCTCTAGTTAAGAATAAGTCATCCACATATAACAGTAAGATTACTGGCTCATTATCCATAATTTTGAAGTAGAGATTTGAGTATGCTTTACTCTTGGTAAAGCCTAAGCTCATCAAGAAACTGTCTATACGGCCATACCAAGCTTTGGGAGCTTGCTTCAATCCGTATAAGGCTTTCTTCAATCTACAGACATGAGACTTCCTGTCTTCAACCCCAAATCCTTGGGTTTGCTCTATATACACTTCCTCTTCGGTGACATCATTTAGGAAAGTTGTCTTCATGTCCATCTGGTGCAACTTCCACTTTATCTTAGCTGGAACAGCTATGATGGTACTAATCGAAGTGTATCTGGCCACAGGAGCGAATGTATCTTCATAGTCAATGCCTTCCTTCTGGGAAAAGCCACGAGCGACAAATCTTACTTTATACTTCTCAATACTTCCATTAGCAGCATGTTTTATTTTGAAGAGCCATCTATAGGATACCCCATCTTTATTCTTCGATCTCAGAACTATTTCCCATACTTCGTTCTTCATTATGGATTGGTATTCACATGTCATGGCATCTGCCCATTCCTTCTTTTAAATGGCCTCTTCAAAGCAGGTAGGCTCCTCATCTAGGAGATCACACATCAAAGTCGTATAACTGGAGAATGGCTTTGATCTTTTCACTTGTCTCGTGGTTCCTTGGCGAACACCGTACTTCTCTCCATCTTGAATAAGCTCTTTAGCCTAAGCTGGCTTTCTTTTATGGAGGATCGTCATCTGTGGAGGTTCTTGTACTTCTACTATATCATGGTCTTCTAGAAGTTCCTCATCAGGGGAAGTTACGACTTCCTTCACTGGTTCTGCAGCTCTGGGAACCTCCCTCATTACAGTATTGGGGATTACGGGTTCGTCTTCACATACCTCTTCAAGCTAACATATTTTAGATTTCTTGAGTGCTGCATCTTCATCAAAGGTCACATCCCTGCTGATCTCAATGTGATGTTGACCTGGTATATAGATTCTAAAGGCCTTGGAGACCTCACAGTATCCCACAAATATTCCCTTCTTTTCTGAAGGGTCCAACTTGTTTCTCTTTTCTTTAGGTATATGAATAAACACTGGACAACCAAATATTTTGAGATGGCTTACCTATGGCTTCTTTCCGGTGAACATCTCTTCCGGTGTCTTGAGCCCAAGTGCACTATGGGATAATCGGTTCTGCACATAAACAACTTCCATTGTTGCTTCTACCCATAAGCACATAGGAAGATCTTGATCATGGATCATAGTCTTCACAACTTCCAGTATGGTTCTGTTCTTCCATTCAGCTACACCATTTTGTTGGGGATCTTGATCCCAACATCTTTGTAGAAGTTCACAAACTCTTTTGAGATATATTCTCCTCCATTATCTGACCTGAGTATCTTAATCTTCCTTACAGAAGGGTTCTCTATCAAGGCTTTGAATTCCTTGATCTTGCTGAACACTTCAAATATATCCAGGTCTTTACGAGAATAATCATCAATGAATGATACATTGTATACATACCCATTAATGGAGGATGATGGCATTGGGCCACACACATCTGAATGGATGAGTTCTGGGACTCCTTCTGTCTTGATGTCCCTCTTCGGAAACGGGTTCTTGATGTTCTTCCCTTGTGCACATTCATTGCATACGCCTTCATGGTCACCTATGAGTTCTGGTAAACCTGTGACCGCTTTGCATATGTATGGTAGTGCCTTGTAGTTGACGTGAGCTAATCTTCTATGCCAAGATTCTTCAATGGCGTGGGTCATGGCAGCTTCTGAGTAACCCTTTAGCTCATGCAAGTCACCTTCTTCTCTTCCAATGATGATTGCTTCATTTATGGTTTCTTCTTTATCACGTTGCCTTCTACAACCTTCACCATAGATTCCTTAGGGTTATTACATGTGACCTGGAGCAAGGTCATCAAAACAACAAGCAAGAGTAATATATCTCTGATAATATATAGCAATAGCACGAACAATCATCCTAGTAGCTCGTTTAGAGCTATCACTTATAATTTATCTGAAGCAAAGATTAAAGGTAAGGAATACAATACAAAATGAAGTCAACACTCTCATAGTGTTGTGACCAAGCATTCTTCCATGGCAACCTAGAACTAACACACATGGTTTCTCCTAGAGGAGGTGTTAGTTGTATCAGGCAAAACATATACCTCTATATGATCACATGTTATCAAGTATAATACTTTACGATGACTGCTATCTCAACTATAATCATCAACTTGTCATGTGTACCTTTGAATCTTATTAATCTTGATTAGTCAAACCTGGAGCCTTGTCCTCAAGAATGAGTGCTTGCTTTTCTTCCAGGTTTCCTTCACTCAAGTGACGAGTGCTTTCTTCAACTTGTCTTCTGTACTGAGACAATACGCTATCTTGACAAGAGTTTAGATTAGAGGATAAGCTCTGTGATCAACTTTTAATCCTTCTAATTATTTGATCATAGCTTCAACATGCAACATTAATAATGTCATGACAAATAAATTCATATTAGAATAATCACACCTGGGTTGCATCATTCCTCTAAATGTGTTGGATCTTGAGATCCTTCTGGATCTATGGCAAGAGATCCCTTCTTCTGCAAATACTCTTTAGGGTTTAACCATTAAACATATGTGAGTACATACCTCTGATGACATTTGCAGGTAGTGGCTCCATTTGGTAGCAACGGTAATCATTACCAACTCTTTAAAAACTTCAAGGGTGACTGCAACTGCAACTGCAACTTAGGGTTTTATGAGGAAACCCTAATTTTCCAAACCTCAAATTTTGAAATTTCGATCTAGGGAATAGATGCACTGAGCTGAGGCGAGTATGCTGGTGTACTCAGAATTTCGAAAATCCAACTTTTACCCCCTCAAACTTGATCTGCGGATTTTTGGACTGGTGCTTTTGGTTTTCTGGTACTTCTGGTACTCTGGTACTTCTGGTACTCTAGTTTTTTGGTACTTTGTGAAACTAGGGTTTCACTTTCCGGGAGATCCAGCCACTGAAAAGGTGCGCTCAAGGTGCCAAAATGATCCTTGGGGGAGGGCGCAACTTTCTAGATAGTTTTAGGGCCGAAAAGATTCACTTTTGAAAAATCCTAATTTGCAGGTACTACAACAGTGACGTTTTTCCTCTTGCGAAATATGCTTCCTTCAGGTTGGCTCTGATACCATGTTAATATTTATGCCATTATTATAGTTCTTTGCAATTCAATAGATAATAGCAACATAAGAACAAGATCAATGAGAAATACACATCCACAAGAGACACAACATTTATCCTGGGAAACCCTCTAGGGGAAGAAAACCCAACAAAACTTCCTTAATATAAATAACCAATACAATGCCAAGAGATCTTATGCTAAAACAGAAAGTCCTCTCCCAAGATATGCACCACTCTCTCTCTCCTTTGCCGGTAACAGATCAAAACTTGTCTCTCAAACTGAGCAAGTGAGTTGTGATCAAATGAGGCACTAGCCTCCTTTATTTATACAAGTTCTGGCACGTGTGAAGTGTCTTTTCACTGGCAGGGCCGACTTCTCAATCTAGGTGGGTAAACCCACCTTTATTATATTTCTGAGTCTTCTTATTAACTGATGGGGCCGACTTCTTATTCTACCTATTATAATTGTCTGTTGACCAATCCGCAAAAGGGGATTTGGTCCTATTACAATATCCGACATGATCAATCCACAATGGGGATTGATCCTATAAATAAAATATCAATAATAATAAGAATACTCTTTGCAGTTACATTATTTCAACAAAAATTGGGCCAAGACCTCTTTTCAATTCCCTTCCGTTGTCCTTGCAAACCTAAAAAATAAAATTCAAACTCTCCAATTGCAAATGGAAGATGTAGACATCACTCACCATCTTCTACAATAAGAAGTTACTCTCCAGACCCAAGTTCAAATAGAATTGTGAAGAGAAGAGGAATATTGGAGGATCAAATCAAGAATCCTTTGGCTCCAAGCCGATGACCAGCACACAATTTTTTTTTCTGCAAGCAAGTTAAATCTTGCTTCTCCAAGAACAATATAGCAACCATAAATATGGAAGATGGAACCCAAATTTCTGATTATGAAGGCATAAAAAATGTTTCTCATAAATACTATAAAAATATCTTCACTCAGCAAGAAGAGTCTACAATCCATGATATCGAAGCCATGATAGAGCATATTCCCACTATCATCACTGAGGAATAAAATTGTCTTCGAATTTGGCCCATTAAAGAGGTAAAAGTGGGCTGGTACAACCCCTAGCCCAGATGGGTTTCCTATCTCCTTTTATAGACATTTTTGGGACCTTATAAAAAAAAATCTTATCAAAATGCTACATTATTCCCATCCGTCTCTTAGACTGGGAGGGAACATGAACTCTTCCTTTCTGGCTCTGGTTCCTATAGAGTCTAGCCACTCCTCCTTCTCCAGATACAAACCAATATCTCTCTGCAATTCTTCTTACAAAATCCTAACAAAGATTATAGCTTCCCATCTCAAACATTTATTTCCCAAAATTATTTCTCCCAATCAAGGGGGATTCATGCATGAAAGGAAGATCACCAACAACATTGTGCTAGTTCAAGAAGTTATATATTCAAGTTTTGTGGCAAAAGAAGAAGGTATGGTAATTAAACTCGATATGGCAAATGCATTTGACCGTGTACGTCACTCTTTTATTTTTTAATTCTTGCAAAAATTTGGATTCAACCCCAACTTCATTCACTGGGTTGCTTCGTGCATTGAAGGGCCCTGGATCGCCCCCTGGTAAATGATTGACTAGTTGGGTTCTTTCAAGGAAATAGAGGACTCTCACAAGGGTGCCCCCTCTTTCCATTGTTATTCATTATTATGTCAGATTCTCTTAGTCGCGAGTTGAAATTTGAATGGGAAAATCGAAACTTATCCTGTCTCTGGATGGCTTAAGGAGTGAAATCTCTGAACCACACACAATTTGTTGATGATACTCTTCTTTTGGTCAGGGCCTCTTAAATCATTGCCTCTCCCTTCAAGGTGGCATTGGATTGTTTTTTGGACGCATCAAGAGAGGTTGTGAACTACCAAAAATGTCAAATCAAGGGGTGGAATACACACACACATGTAATGCAAAATATTTCTCACTCTTCAATTCCCAAATGTTGAGATTTGGTCTTCCTTTCGGTATCTAGGCATTCCAATCACTTTGAAGAATTCAAACTCTCATGACTGGAGATACATTATTTAAAAAAAATAACTCTAAAATTAGCTCATGGGGTTCCCAATGGTTAAATTTGGTTGGTCACATAGACCTAATAAAGGCGATTTTATCAGCACTACCAATATATCAGTCCTCTACATTGTTTTCCCCTAAAGTCATCTCCAATCAAATATCTAGCAAAATTAGACAAATCCTTTGGCAAGGAGGTAAAAATACAAGAAAATAATTCCATTTAGTAAGATGGAAACATGCAAAGCATCTGCTATGTAGGGGGGGACTGGGCATTAGATACATGGAGAACATGAACACAACAATGTGAGAGAAACTTCTCTGGGGAATAGTCTTTGGAAAAATGTCCTGGTGGAAGCAGGTGCTTTGGAAAAAATATTTTAGCAGGCCTAGACAAAGATGCTTTGAGCACCCTCCTTGAATGACCAAAGGCTCTCCTATATTCAACCTCCTTGTCTCAGTGATGTCAATCATCAAGGAAAATATTAATTTGATCCCTAGAAATGGGAAATGAATAAAATCATGGGACAATCCAATTCTAGAATGCAACCCCCTCTCATTAAATGAAGATCTCACTCCATTGAAAAACTAGATGCAACTACAGGGAGACACCAAATTGCATGAAATTTCTTCATGGGATACAACCACTAGGCATTGAACATGCTGGAAATCATGGAGTTTCCCCCACATATACTTCCCCTTTCTTCTCATCTTCTTAGCGCGTTGAATGTATGTGCGTCGAAGTGCCTTTCAAACAAAGATGTCAAGCGCTGGGGTAAATCCTCCTATACATTCAGAGAAAGATATAAAGCGCTGCAAGAAGGGACCATTTTTTATCTGCGAGAAAGAGTGTAGAAGGTGGTTTGGAATACATACGACATACTCAAAATTAACTCATTTACCTGGCTCTTATCTCACAGACACATTATTACAATTGAAAACCTAAAAAAGAGGGGCATCTTCGGGCCCTCACGAAGTGATCTCTGCTCTCAAGATGAAGAAACAATCCCTCATTTGTTCACCCATTGTCCCTGTGCCACAACTACATGGAATATGGAACTTGGATATCTCTTCATACTCACAACCCGACCTCTCCCTTATAAAGGTTTTTTTCAAAATTGGGGGAAGAACTACCATGGAAATCTTAGAAACAAACCAGGCCTAAAAAAACTCTAAATAGCAATGCCCAAATATATCTGTTGAGCAATTTGGCTGGCCTGGAATAAAAAGATCTTTCAAGAAGAAACCATTAGTCCAAGATAGTCCGTGATTAAGGGTATATCCTTATGTGTTGAGTATATGCAACATCGGGCGCTCCAACAAGATTAGGAACTTGAACAATATAAAAAACAATGGGTTAATTTGTTCTTGAAGACTAGTTCCCTCTCTCTCCCAACTCGTAAGTTGCCTTCAACACCTAAGTGGGATATAAGAAAAACGATGGAGGGATTTAAATTATGGATGCAAGTGCACATGAAGAATCTCCTCTTTTTTGATGAAGCCTCATGTGATAATCATGGACCAATAGGTGTGGATGGGATTCTCATTGATCCCGATGGAAATAAGTTGACTACTTATGCTTGGGGCCTAGGAACCATGTCAAACAATATAGTCGAAGCATACGCTCTATATGCAAGGTTGATACTAGTCCAAGAGCGCAACATCTCTCAGATTTCAATTTTTGGTGACTCTATGTTGATCGTCAAAGCAATTCTAAAAAATAAACAATGTGGAACAACCTTTTAAATGGCATCCTTAAACAAATCAGAACTACTAGAGAAATTTTTGGAGAATTTAATATTTTTTCGCATCAAGCGAGATCTCAACCCCCTTGTCGATCATTGGGCTAAGGTGGGATAGAGAATGAACAAAGGGGAACTTGAAACAAATGGAGTAAGGGGGGCATTCCCCATCCCTTAACTCGTTGATGTTCAAGACTTTGCCCCCATCATGTAGCTAATGTTTTTTAAGACTTTTTGGTGCCGAGGGCAATTTTGCAAAGATGTAATCAATTTAGATGACCATAGACAAGGATCATAAAGGGTGAGAAATTTTGATGTTTATGTTTTAGTACTTCAAATACTTCGACTATCTGCCTTTCTTGTAGACTAGTTTGATGTTGTTCGCTTTGATGCAACCCTTTTGTTGGGTATGTGTTATATTTTTTGTCGATGGTTTTCTATTTCCGGTTAAGGAATTAGGGTTGTTGACTAATCCAGGTCATTGGGTTAGGTATTTGGATGTCGTTGGCTCATATATGTATATTGTATTGTAAACAGTGTATCACTATGAATGAATATAGAATATATTGGTTTTCCCGGTTTGTGTTTCCAAGGGAAAAATCTCTATGTAATGTTTTTATTTGCCATTGTATCTTTTATGTTCTTTTACTAAAAATTTGTTTGCAGTAAATATTGTACAAGGTTAAAATCTACATTTGGTATCAAAGCTTTGTTGGCTTCAGGGGGACACCTTTGTGGTCAAGGGTTTGGCTCGAGACTGTGATAAGCCTTGTTACAGTGGGAGATCTGTGGTATTGAATTTTGAGGTGAAAAGAAATGGCAAGCAATTCGAAGATGGAGATCGAGAAGTTTAATGGGAAATTTTTTGAGCTGTGGAAACTCAAGATGGAAGATATGTTGGTGGACAGAGATCAGTGGATAGTGGTAGATCCAGGTACTGCACCTAAAAGAACTACAACATATGACTGGAAAAAGTTGGATCGGAAGGCAAAGAGCACAATCTGACTGTGTCTCTTAGATTCAATATTACTGAATGTGTCAAAGGAAGCTACAACCAAGGATTTATGGGATAAGTTGGGGAAGTTGTATCAGTCTAAGTCCCCAATGAATAAACTATTCCTGAGAAATAAATTGTATAACCTGAGGATGAGAGATGGAGACTCAGTGGTAGAGCATTTGAATGCCTTCAATACTGTGGTAAGTCAGTTAGTATATGTTGAGATTAAAATTTCAGATGAAGATAAATGTATCAGTTTATTGTGTTCTTTACCAGACTTGTGGGATAGTCTGGTTGTGGCCATAGGTAGTAATACAACTTCCTTGAAGTTTGATGAAGTGGTCTCATCTTTTTTGTTGGAGGAGATGAGACGGAAGAATATGGAAGGATAGAGCACAACACATTATTTGCAAGAGGACGTTCCCAGGAAAGAAATAGATCTAAGTTCTCAAGTGGGAGATCTAAATATCCCGCAAAGTTTGTAAAGGTATGTTGGAGATGTGGAAAAGAAGGGCACTACAAGAAGCAGTGTAGATCCAAAGTTGAGAAAAAGAAGGGATTTGAAGAATCTCCTTCTACAGAAGAAAAGACCTCCAAGGAAGAAGGAGGGGATGTGTACTTGGATTCTTCAAGCACACATGTAGATCATGAGGCATGGTTGGTTGACTCTGGTGCATCCTTTCATATGACTCCCCACAGGGAGTGGTTCTGCGAATATGAAAGGTATGATGGAGGTAATGTTTTATTAGGTGATGATTCGACAACCAGAATAATAGGACGAGGAAAAGTCAAGTTGAGGCTCATAGATGGAAGGATTAGAACACTGCCTAGTGTTCTGCACATCCCAGGTTTGGCTAGAAATTTGATTTATGTAAGAAAAATGGACGATGCAGGGGTAAAAACAATATTTGAAAAGGAAACCTACAGGATGGTTCGAGGAGAAATGGTGTTGTTGAAGGGAGTTCAGTTTGGAACTCTGTATAAGCTGCAAGGAAGCAATATTAATGATGGGTGTAATAGTTCCATTGTTCCTGATATTGGAGTTGAAGAAGAAAGAAATCCTACAGTCTCTGGAGAAAAGGTCATGCTGTGGCATCAAAGACTGGGGCATATCAGAGAGAAGGGTCTTCGACTACTACACGGTAAAGGTATGGTTGAAGGTATGTCTAACTGCTCTCTGGATTTTGATTTCTATGAACATTGTCTATATGGGAAGCAGAATTGGGTAAGATTCCCCTCTGGTGCAAAGAGGGAAGAAGGAATTTTACAGCTAGTTCACAATGATGTTTTTGGACATGTGTCGGTCCCATCATTGGGAAAATCTATGTACTATGTCTCATTTGTAGATGACTTTTTGAGGAATACTTGGATATATTTCCTCAGGAAGAAATCTGAAGTCTTTGACAGGTTTAAATAGTTTAAGGCTCTTGTTGAGAATCAAACAGAGAAAAGAATCAAGGTGTTGAGGACAGATATTGGCGGAGAGTTTTGCGGGAATGAATTTGAAGAATTTTGTAAGAAGTGCGGTATAGAAAGGCAGAAGACTACTCCATATACACCTCAGTAGAATGGAGTTGCAAAAAGGATGAATAGGACATTAATGGAAAAAGCAAGGTGCATGCTCAGTGGTGTCGAGCTAGGGCAAGAATTCTGGGCAGAGTTAGTGGGTACTGCATGTTACATGGTCAACAAATCACCCTCATCAGCGTTGGATGACAAGACTCCACAAGAGGTATGCACTGTTAAGGAACCTTCTCTCACACATCTCAGGGTATTTGGATGTGATGCATATGTTCATGTTCCAAAGGAAAACATGAGTAAACTAGATAAGAAGGCCAAAAAGTGTATCTTTATTGGATATAAAGATGGTCTCAAAGGTTATAAGCTTTGGAACCCATAAACTAAGAAGGTAGTGTATAGTCGAGATGTGGTATTTAGAGAAATGAAGGATGTTGTTAAACATCAAGTCCTACCAAGTAAGGAAGAACCAGAGAAAATATAGTTTGATTTAAAGGATGACGAGTTAGACTCTACAAAAGAACATGAATCATAAGAAGAAGATCCTCATACTCCAGTATTGAGGATATCGGTTCAAGAAAGAAGGCTACTAGAAAGGTATACTCTGTCTGATTTCCGTTCAAATTTTTCTTTGTCTATTACTGATGATGATCCTAGAACTATCAAGGAGGCAGTGGATTCAGAGGATGGAAATCTCTGGAAAAGGGCCATGGACGAAGAAATGGCATTTTTGGATAAGAATGAGGCTTGGGATCCAGTGGAGTTGTCAACTGGAAGAAATCCCATTGGGAGAAAATGGGTATTTAAAAAGAATCTGAATGCAAAAGGAAAAGTGGAGAAATACAAAGCTCGGTTAGTAGCAAAGGGTTATTCCCAGGTTGAGGGAATTGATTTTGGTGAGATTTTTTCTCCTGTTGCCAAGTTAACCTCTATAAGATTTATGTTATTTGTTGTTGCTGCATTTGATTTTGAAGTAGAACAGATGGATGTGAAGACAACATTCCTACATGGGGATCTGGAAGAAGAAATCTATATGAAGCAACCAAAAGGTTATGTTGTTAAGGGAAAGAAGGAGCTGGTATGCAAGCTGAAAAAGTCCCTATATGGTTTAAAGCAATCACCAAGGATGTGGTATAAAAAATTTGATACTTATATGCTAGGACTTGGCTTCACAAGAAGCAAAGAGGATCACTGTGTGTATTTTAAATTAATTGGTGATCATTTGATTTATTTGGTCTTGTATGTGGATGACATGTTGTTGATAGGAAACAACAAGGAG
>ML812927.1:0-17131 GCA_009831015.1 Picea engelmannii | reverse complement strand
CTCAAATCATTATGATCTTGAGTTATGCATCATTTCCTTGCAAATGTGTTTTTTTTTAATAATTGTTTTTATTATTAAAGCAAAGAGCTTTTATTGTGTGTTGTAATTCATTTGTAAACTAATCTTTTCTTCTTCTTTTTTTCGAACTTTTCATAAGAGGCAGTGACTAAGCAACGTTGTTCCTCATTCCACTTGTTAAAATAGAGGTCTTAAGTTTAAGTTTTTTTTTTAAGTTACTTTTTGAAAAAGTGCATGCAACTTTAAGTTATATGATAATTTTATTGTATAGTGAATCACAAAAGTTAATCACTCATAAATTGACTTTATATATATATATATATATATAAGTTACTTTTTTCATGCAACTTTAAATTATAAAGTAACTTCATTTTAAATGTGATTCTCACTTATTTTATAAAAGTGTGTCACTAATTTTATTGTAAAAGTAAGTTATTTGTAAAAGTGAGTTTATAAGGTCCCCGAGGTGTAGGATAGTCGGTAATGGAGTGTGTTGTTAACACACTCTGTGATGCTAAGTCACCGGTTCGAAACCTGTGGGGACAAAAAATCCATCCATGTTAAGGGTTGGTGCAGCTCAGGCCGGGTACGATCCCCGAGTGATTTTGACAGCTTAGATGCCCCTGAGTCGCGGTTTCTCAAGCCACAGGCTAGTCCCGAAGGTCACAGACAAACTAACAAAAACAAAAAGTGAGTTTATAAGAAAAGTTAGAAAATAAAAGAATTTTTTTTTACAACTCAACAACCTCATTGTGCACCTATCACCATGTGGACCAGCGTCCACCTACCACATGGCACCTTGGTTACTTTTTATACCTTTCTTCAGAAGGGCATAACTTTGACAACTAGAGTCTCTCTTAAGATGTTTTTTTTAATTACATATTTTTTCAAGTTCTTTCCATATGAACATTTAGTTTCTTCTTTTGAAGCCATCTTACTTGCATATTGTAATATGGCTAGTCGAAGTGATCTCCTACTTCTTTTTTTCCAAGGAAAAAATCCTATAATGTTATTTTAGAAAAACAAAATTGTATCTGTAAATGCTTAAAGCATTCTTGTATGCTAAAAACCAAAAAATGACAGTCCACAAAGGCTACCAATGACAATATATAGTCCCTAGTAACGTTCCTTCAACTTCTATTTATTATAAATTGTGGTAAGTAACTCTCGCTGACTTGCTTCAATTTTCTTTGAGTTTAATTGGGAGAAGTTGGAATTAAGTCTATTGAGTCAATATTAAGCCTATGCAAACAATAACAATATTAAGAATCTTCTTTAGATGAAGATAATTTTAATTAATCGAGGTCTCAATCATTATGATCTTGAGCTATGCATCATTTCCTTGCAAATGTGTTTTTTTTTAATAAATGTTTTTATTATTAAAGCAAAGAGCTTTTATTGTGTATTGTAATTCATTTGTAAACTAATCTTGTTTTATTTTTTTTTCAAACTTTTCATAAGAGGCAGGTATTAAGCAACTTTGTTGCTCATTCCACTTGTTAAAATAGAGGTCTTAAGTTTAAGTCTTTTTTTTTTTAAGTTATTTTTTGAAAAAGTGCATGCAACTTTAAGTTATAAGATAACTTTATTGTATAGTGAATTACAAAAGCTAATCACTCATAAAGTGAGTTTATATATATATATATATATATATATATAGTTACTTTTTTCATGCAACTTTAAATTATAAAGTAACTACATTGTAAATATGATTCTCACTTATTTTATAAAAGTGGGTCAGTAATTTTATTGTAAAAGTAACTTATATGTAAAAATGAGTTTATAGGAAAAGTTAAAAAAATGAAAGATTTTTATTTTTTTTACAACTCAACAACCTTATTGTGCACCTATCACCATGTGGACCAACCTCCACCTGCCACATGGCACCTTGGTTACTTTTTATACCTTTCTTCCGAAGAGCATAACTTTGACAAATAGAGTCTCTCTTAAGTGGTTATTTTTTTATTACCTATTTTTTTTTAACTCTTTCCATATGAACATTCAGTTTCTTCTTTTGAAGCCATCTTACTTGCATATTGTAATATGGCTAATCGAAGTGATCTCCTACTTTTTTTTCCAAGGAAAAAATCAATGTACTTTCAAAAAAACAAAATTATATTTGTAAATGCTTAAAGCATTCTTGTCTACCAAAAACCAAAAAATGACAGTCCACAAATGCTACCAATGAGCAAAATCTAACTGTTGTCTACTATGATTGATTGTATGTAATTCTTTGATAATCTCATAATTAAGAAAAGGAATACATAAAGAGAGAACATGGTTACCAACTTGACGAGAACCCTCTAGAGTTCTCATTTTCTTGGAGATCACATTTAGTAGTTGTTTTTACCCTCATTTCAAAACACAGTGCCATCGCCAACACTGTTGACGATAAAAATCGCAACGAGGAATTTCACCCGCAAAGTATTGATAAAGCCTATTATTTAAACTATGCTAATAAGATATAATACTAGTAGGTGGGATCCCCTTGTAGACTGGAGACTCGGAGATAGTCATATCACACTTTTCATGTTGTTGTTTCGATACTGCTTACAAGGTCTTATATGGTTGATGATGCAGTCTTGGTTTTGTTTTGACATAATGGCAGGTGGATAATGCATTTTATGTGATGTTCCCTTATCCCAAGCTCTAATTCTATGTTATGAGTGGCATATACTACAGTTGTTACTTTTGATTATATCACCATGATTATTACTTGGCTACACCTGCACAAGACATATGTTAGTAACAAAATAAAACAAAAGAAATGGAAAGAGACTTATGACAAAAAATTCCAAAAGAAAGGGACTATACTCTACTATGTTAAGAAGTCATGTGCAAATGAAATGAAAAGAAGTTAGTGTTAGTCCTAACTAGCAATTGTTAGTGGCTATGCGAATTATATTTGAGTTATATCAGGCGCATTTGATATATGGTATGGTTTTTGGCAATGGTTAATATGGATTTTGGGTGGCGCAATTGGCAAGCAATATGTCGCAAGTTTCAATGTATGGAATTAATGGTATGGTTTTTGGCTGGCTGGCGTGTACTACGAAATTGAATGGGGAGGAAGATGGAAGCGACGTGCAGTAAATGCACGTCACTCCATACTTCTCCCATCGAGCCGTCACCCTAGCATGGTTATTGTTTCATTTGGTTTTGTTGTGGTTAAGCTCCGAGATTCAAGGCTGGAACGAACTGCTCGACCGACTCGCCCCTTTTAAAGCCATTGGTTACAGGTATGGTTCTTTTCGCCCATCCATGAATTTTGCTCTTTGTATGAAACGAATGATGGCTCAATAATGTGTTGGTTTGTGTTTTCTTGAGATTGGCAACTGTGTAAACGAGTGGGTCTTTTCTCTGGAATGATTGTGTGGTTATTCGTTTGCAAATGAAAGAATTGGTTTGTTGAAGTTATGATTTCGTTGGCAGTTCTGTGTGGTGAAAACTGTGATGGCTCTTTGTTGTTTTAAGTAGTTATGGGTATTTTGTTGGAGGATTTTGCTATGTTTAGCCTTGTTGGCCGATTCCTCATAGTTATGGTAACCATGTCCCGTTGTATTCAGTTGCTATGGTGTTGTTGTATATGTTTTCGAACTACCTTTTGGTCACTATGTATCTTCCAGAGCCACGGTCATGGGTTATTCACCTGGTCATGGGCTTATTTTTGTGGTATTGGCATTAACGAAGTTGGTTAGGGGATGGCCATTATGCCAAGATGTATGCTTTATGGTTGTTGATGATACCTCTGGTCTGCATTTCCACTGGCATTGTTATAAATTGGTTCGGCTCTTGAGAAAGGTGTGAGGGTTATGCCGCTATTTGTTCTTGGTATTTGTTACTGTCCAGTGAGAAATTGTTGCTCCTCTGCATCGTTGCCTACCCTACCCGGTGTTGAACTGTCACACTATTACAAAACTGAGAGTTATAAAGGCATGTGGCTCCACCATGCTTGTTTCAAAGGGTCCCAGCCTATTGTTGATATGTTCGACCTCTAGTCTCTCTATGTTTTGATGATCGAGCGAACTCTTGATTACTTCTTGTGTTCATTGTTACAGAGCCCGATTTTGATAACCCCAACTGTTCTCACTCTTGTCGGGTATCTTGTTGACTGTCATAGATTGGTTGAGTGGTTATGACAATTACTTTGAGTATTGTCTCGTCTCTGTTTGATTGAGTTGAAGGTTGTGATTGGGGACGAGAATTGATACACAGTCAAGGGATTGTCTCTTTTCATTAGGACAATTGCGTCGAAAACCTAGCTCATTTTATTGATTAGTTTGGTTGATTGGGAATCAATGATAATGTGCAACCAATGGCTGGCTCTTCTCGTTATGCTTCTGATTGTTGTATTCTTTCATCGTGGTGTCAATTGGTAGTTGGTGGCTGTTGTGTGTTTTATTAGCCTCAACCGGGATCATTGCAGGTTAGGGAAAATGATGGTTATGACTTCGTTGTTTACTATGTATGGATTATGGAGACATCGTGCATTGTTTTATTTAATTGCACCATCATAGATGAAGCTCGGGTTTTGTATTATGGTTTCATTGCAAGTTTTATTGGTCAATATTGTCAAAAGAATGAAATCGGGCAAGTTTTAAAAAGTACGTTCAACTCGGGAACAAACCTGTGTCTATGTTTGATTTGGGCAATTGTGAATTATGGGCAGTGGTTGATATTTTATAGAAATATATGCTGGACAAAGATTAATCAGTGTGACTGTGTGTTCCTTTTGATTTTGTTTAAATGAAAATAAAAGAAATGAAAGGATACAAGTATTCTCTTAACAAGAATGTTGAAAGGCATAGTGATTCTGAGTATGGTTATAGACTGTGTTAGTTGAGAAAGTTTGAAAAATTGAATGTGGGACAATGATCAGTTTTGACACACATAAATTGTTAATTGGTATTGATATCCTTGCACTGAATACATAGTTGTTTTTATGGATTACTTAATTGGTTTTACGAACAATATTCATTCTTTTCCCTACCATTATTTCACTTTTCGCACATTACAAGTCCCCTCACCTTCCCATATTCACTATCCACTCTTTGTTCTTAAAATTTACTTATAGTTAAGATAAATTCTATATTATGAAAATTAAAGGATCACACATGGATGAATTACAATGATACATTTTTTTTTGATTTACGATATAGTTGATTGTTTGATAATTTGTTGAGCAATAATCACGATCTGTTCCCCCTCATTTTAACACTTTTCGCTAAATACAATCTCTCACATATCCCATAACCCTTATTCACCCCCTGCTCATTTACAAATATTAAACGATTTGTATGGATTGGATTGCATGAGTCTGAAATGTTGTTGAGCCAAAATTTGTTTCATATTTAAAAGAGATGTCATGTATGGTTGTTGAAGAAACTATTTGCTAATCAATAATGCATACAGGAATGAGCTTTTTCAGCAGAGGTAGCCATGGCCGAGGTAACTAAGGAAGAGGAAATTGGAACAAGGGCCCTAGAAGGCCAAGGTTCTATATACACTTTGATGCAGACTCGCAAGAGTTGGGCCAACTATTTCAATCTAGATTTTTTAACTGGATTGGGCAAGGAGTGGTCCAACCTAGGACAGAAAGGCCTCCTTCCAAGCCCCACATGTCCCTGGTATCCTAGTGCACCCTCATGTCTCACTGCAACCTGAAGACCCTGAAAACGACGGATGGCAATAGATTGTCTGCCCGACATTCTCCCAACATCGTGGCTGGCCTAACTTGTCTCTACCTGCTCCTCCACCTGTCAATCAAATTGTCCAAGCTGCCCATGTCCACTCACCAGTACAGTCTTCCCATGTAAGCAAAAGGTTAAAAAATGAGGCCCACCATGCTCCTAACAAAGGAAAAGCCACTGTTTCCCCCTCCTCACCCTCAAATGACTCTGCCAAATCCATGTCCTCCTGCATGCATTTGAGAGATGATTGCTCTCATGTGATCAGTGACATTAGGCCTAAAGGCTCCACACAGCCTAAGGCAAATTCAAAGAGATCAAAGGGTGACAACAACAACAAGGGAAAGATTGCCTCCCAGAGTGGCAAATATGGTTTTTAAGTGTTTTATTTATTAATTGTTGAGAACAGTTGACTTTTGAAATTTTGGACAACACATTATTTTTTGACTATATGGATAATATATTTTTAGAAATAATTTCAATTATCATTGATATAAATTGTCAAATTATGAGAGTGATGATGGGAGTCACAAGGAGGGATGTTTTGATTGATTAACTAGTTGTGTTATGTTTGTTAAAGAGCTAAAGGGAGTCACAAGGGGTCCCACCTACTAGTTATTATTTATTAAAAACCCTTATTATGATTTTATTACTTTTCCCCCTTAACTAAAAGTTGGTTGAGTTTTAGTTAACTTAACTAAAGAAGTAGTTCGACTACTTCAACTAATTCTAATTGCTTAAAGGCAAAAGGAAACAGAGGAACAAGAGGAGAATAGAAGGAGAAGCATACTAAGGTATGCTCTTTGAGTTTTGTTGAGAAAGTTCAGTTTTCATTCAATCTTTAATTCATTGAAAGACTAATTCTCTTTTATGATAGCAGGGTCTTATTGTAGACAACAGGATTCATGGCTGAATTACATCATTCAGACACTTGTTTTTCAGAGGTGTTGATCTATCGTTGATAGTCTATGTAGACTTCTCTATTTGTGAATTAAATTTCATGACTGACAAAGGCTATTGTGCAAAGTCAAGTGGGCAACAATCTGTGGCAAGTTGATCCAGATTTTAAAGTTCATTTTTTTACTTTCTCTCAGAAGTCCTTTTGTATGGTTTTCATCAGGGACATCTAAGTTTGACTTTGGTCCAAAAATTCCTCAGGGAATAACTGATTGCTTTATGTCTCATCTGTTTTGATTATTGACTTGGTGTTTTTTACTTATGTCTCTATATTTATTTCAACATCTATTATATTCATAAAATTACATAAATAATGAATTTTCCAGCAAGCTTTCATTTATAAAAAAAGATTAGCCCATGCACTTGTAATCAATACTTGTGAATTATGATACAAATTTTGATGGCTATAAACATAGGGTGATATTCTCATATATCTTGCTTTAGCCAAGTAAGATCTGGAAATGATTGAGTAAGATCATTTCATATATTTTCCTCAACAGACACCCTTCTTTTTGGGGGACTTAAAATTACAACATCTTGCAACCATTATCCTTAATGTTGCTAAAACAATCCTTAGAATCAACCCTTGAATCGAAAAGTGGTGTTATCAGTAGCACCCATTTTTTTTTGGGGGGGGTTAAAATTATAGTTGGTTTCAAACCACGGACTTAACAATTGGTATCATTGCAACCAAAATATTAAATCAACCCTTGAATTGAAAAGTGGTGCTACAAGTAGCACTCTTTTCTATCATTCTTACAACTGATATGTCCTTGATGATGGGTGGAGTGTCCACTCGAAACGTCGAATGTTTCAGAAACTCACACACACTTAAATCTCCAGAAAATGCATGCACTATTATGACCAAATGTGAAAACCTACACACTCAAACATTAAATAAATGTATTTAAAATAATTGAGAAAAAAACATTAGAAAAATAAAATAAAGAATAAAATTATGTAAAAAATATTAAGAAAACATTAAAAAACGTGGAAACACTTAATGTAAAACATTTATTTGTTAAAAGGGGAGGGACAATTCTTTTAACTACATATTCTTACTAAAAAACTACTTGACTCTCCTCTTCCTCCTACTAGGGTGAGTTCTCACAATAGTTTCTTCTGTAGTAGTAACCTTCCATAGTTCTTTAATAGCTTTTGTGGCAATAGGTTTTGTAGTTGTATCTTGTCTTGGTTGTTCAATAGCTTTCTTGGAAACAGGTTCAGTAACACTAGTTGATATGGTTCCACTTTGTTTAAAACACTCATGGATGACAACAACACTATTCATGCTACATTTTTTGCTCACGAAAGGGCCTATCTCCTATAGAGGACTATTAGAGTCTTAAATCTTCTAGTGGCTAGGGCTTGTTTCTTCGGCCAATTGTTCACCTAAAATTATGGTTCATACCATGCAACCTTTGCTTGGCCCTCATTGGATACTACCTCTAGTCCATGCCCTGAAATGAACTCTTCCTAAGTTTGGATAGCTTGCAAAAGAGCATCTATTACTAGTAAATTTATTAGACTATGATGATATAAACATTCTTTGGGGTTCCTCTATGCTCCTACCATTCATTCCATCAAATGTAGAAATTGAAGTTTAAAAAATGGGACATTGACAAGTTGGTGACAATGTCATAGATGAGTCAAAAGCTTGAAATGGTATACATACAATAAACTATATCGACCTTCACAAGCTACTTCTGAATATAATATAAAACCTTGGACCAAGGATACCTTATAGAAGGTCAGTTAACCCCCTTACTTATATGTTCCATAGTTTCATTGCCTACCAAAAAATATAGTTGGGCACTATTGGACATATTGCAACACTCTAAAAAATCTCGCCCTCCATCGGAAAGCATGTTACCCAAGAAATGATGGCTTTTGTAACTCAAATACATAAATCTCTTACCATAGCTATATTTTTCTAGAATGTCCATGCAAATTCAAAAGGAATGTCAGTATTGAACCCTTGCAAGTGCTCAAAGTAAATTAACCACTCTGATTCTTGAAAAATCCTCATTCATTCTGGGTTGGTCTACAACATGTTGGTTCTCATTGGTTCATGATGCATGGTCAAAGCCCCCATTGCTATAGAAAATAAGGGATGATGGGTGCTGAAATAAAGGTTTAGTAGCAATCGATTACAATGATTATGATTAAAATTTCAAGGAAGATGATGGTTATGAGTAATTGCCAAATTTTGACTAGAAGTTTTGGTACATGGATATAGGACATGTAATGATGGTTGAGTATGATTATGTAAGTTCAAACAAGGTGGTGATGATAAGATAGAGGAAACATGACACGGTCAAGAAAATCATCATTAGTTATGATGTATTGTTGGATAGGGTACGCCATAGAATATATAGCATGACCCCTATGATATGACATGCATGACTCCCCCCTCCCTCCAAACTGAATTATTTTTATGTCCCTAAGAAAATGAAATTAACAAAGGTTAGAAGATGAAAAATTAGGCAAGGGAGGATTGAAGGAGGCATCCATGATGATGGAAGGATGACCACATCCATAAAAATATGCTAGGCACCATGAGATAATGTTATGTAGCCATCCACAACCATTGAAAATTCTATTTTTGAAAATAGGATTCTGTAGCCACAAAAAACAAGGATATGTAGCATTCTAAAAACACTTTGAAAAATAGGGTTTTGCAGCCATTGAAAGCATGAAATTGTAGCATGTTGAAAACATTTTGAAAAATAGGGTTTTGTAGCCATTGAGAATACGGATCCGTAGCATGTTGTGTATTGGAAATTTCCTACAATCACAACTTATTCAAACAAAAGGGGTTAGAAATAATTGGAATTTTAAATTTATTTCCTTAAGATTTTTTTTCTTAGTAATTTATGACCTTAAACCCATGAATACATTGCACTTTCATTTCCTAAGCCCTAACCTTGCCAAAACCCTTATACATATAAAATATAACTCTATATTACATGTAATGCCCATAACAACTAACCCTTATAATATATAACCTCTAACCCCTATATGTTGAACACTTAACCCCTCCACCCTTCCAAAACCTATAATATCTAATCCATGTAATTTTTAAAACCTAAAACCCTTAACCCTTTACCTTTGTAACACATAAATCCCTAACTCCTATAATCCATAGTTCTTAAGTCTCGACCCATGAAACCCTAATTATAACCTCTAACTTATAATTATATTTTTTTAACCCCTATCCCTTATGTCTTTTAACCCATGTAACATATTTAACACCTTGCCACTATAACCCATATCATATTTGCATTTCCAAAGCTCAAATGTTTTTTTTCTTCCTTGTATATATTATGATGTTCGTTATGGAGATCATCATTTTGGGTACTATGATCATGTTTCCTTTGGCATTCCCTTTTATTCCCCATGCCTATTCAATCGTAAGCCTCGATATTAATATCCTTCCCAACAAAGCAAACTAACCATAAAATTAATACACCGAAACCTTCCTAGTAAAACAAAAATCAAAATGAAAGGAAAGGAAAGATAATGATGTGATGATGTTTGCTAGTGTATTCTCTAACCTCTGCACCTTCCAACGATATTTGAATTATATGGTAATCATAATATGATTTGACTTGTCTTAAGGGTGTACTACAAGTTAAGCCTTAGCACTGATATCCTTCCCAAGAAAGAAATCCAACTATAAAATCAACATAACAAAACCTGATATGAAAGGAAAGGAAAGATAATTATGTTGCAATGTGTTGACGGGGCGTGATGGCCTAGCAACAATAACAGGAACTTGTTGATACACAGTACCAATTAAACTATGCATCGTTTGGATTAGGAGACCCATATGGATTCTGGCCCTGCTACCATTACTATTTATGAGGATGAAGATGGATGGTTATGCAATGTAACAATGTAGATGAAGACTATGTATGTAAAGAAATATAATCTTCTTCTAATCTATCCTATCCTATCCTAGATATGAATGATCTATCATGACCGAATAAGGTGTAATGAAAATAAACTCTATTGAAAACTTCACTAGATAGTTGTAATGAAGGTACAAAGTTAGAAACACATGCGTGGAAAATATATAACCAGAAAATTCTAAACTATATTTTCCACATACATCACAACTCATATGCTCAGAACATATACATGATAACAGAGAATAACAAATCTGCAAAAGTGATACAAATTGCGTTATATTAGTCTATAAGAAAATATGTCCTTACAACCCATGTGAACAACATACATTATGCCTGAAATAGGTCATAGCAAAACAACAACACATGGAAGTTCTTCTCTCTTTCATAAAACTAGCCCTAAGGGCTTCTCAATATTCATTAACCAAGTATTTTCTCCAAAAAAACTTCTAGAGTGTATACAAATCTTGAAGAGCCCCTTCAAAGTGGGTCTCTTCTCGTATTTATACTTTTTTTTCTAACTCCCTTGTGACTTCTTGTATTCCCCCCAAATAAATTGTTACAAAAGGTAACCTTTCAGATTCCTTGCCTAGGATTGTGACACATGTGGGGAAAAAGGACAAAACTGAGGGTAGTTGGAAAAAGATAAAATAGGATGCAGTTGACATCCATTTAGAATTTTTATTTTGTCCTTTATCATGGACTCTTGTTCTGAATGTATGTTTTCCACTTTTTTAGCTGATCATGCAATGTTGAAATTCGACGGTGTGCTAATTCCTCGAGGGCAGCTGGGTGCATGGTTGTGTTGTTTTTGAGGGTTTGTATGTCCTTAGATAATGTAGTCATGAATGCTTGAATCAAAGTATGGACTTTGGTTGGTTGTATGAGATGTTTCTTAATCAAGTCCATTGTTACTGTGGTGGTTGATTCGATGAAGACTCTTATGCGGCTTGTGTTGTCATGTATCTTATCGACCAAATCCTCCATTATAAGGTTCTTTTCAAGCTCTTATAACTAGGGGAGTTGGCATATTTTGATCAATTCTTGTGCTACATTGTGCAAGCATGAACAAGTTTCCATTGAGATAATTGTTTCCCTATATACCCTTTGTCCAACTTGTTGGCAGTGCTCTAGTGAGTAGAGATTCGTATTTATTTCCATGCTTGAAGGGCGGGGGAGTTCGGTTGGTGCATCAAGATTTTCTACAATCCGCTTGTCTATATCGTCTATACCTTTGTGTATGGTGTTCATCTATGTATTCTTATCTTTTACCCTGCTTTACTAATCTATGATGGCGGCGGCTACATCCTGGAACATGTGCAGGTGGGCATACACATCGATTATAGATTCCTCTAGATTTATTCTGACCTTCTATGTACTTTCCTTAAAGCTTTGAAGGCTTCCCTCATCGATCTTTACTTGACGAAGCTTCTCCTCCAGCTCCTTGATCCGTGCTTCTTTCTCGAGTTTATGTTGGTGTAGGTTTTAGACATTATCTTTTGTGGCGTTCATGAAAGTGGAGCCAATAGAGGCTATGGCATCCATATATTCATTAACATTTACTATTATGGGGGTTAGTGTGAGAACTAAAATCGGATCCCCCCCGGTCATCGACACTTTCTTCACTTGTTCTTGCACAATCATGCATGACGCCTTATCGTATGTGAATTTCTTTAGGTTGGGTACTTCACTTGGTCTAACTTGAGTAAAAAGTCCCAAACCTAATCTGTTGAATGGTGTATTTTTGCTGGCACCAACTGTTGATATCTCTAGGATATCGATGTCCATCAGTTGAGCATTATCATTTCTTGTTTCAACATCCTTCTTTTTTCATTCTTCTTCGGTTGCTTTGTCGGTCACTTCCTTAGCTTTCGTTTCTGCTGCATCTATCATTGTTACTGCTTTTGTTATTGCCTTCTCAGTTGTTGTTTTTTGTTCAGCTTCCTTCTATACAACTGCCTTTGTTTTTGCTTTTGTTGTAGTTGTTGTTGCATCGAATTTGTCTTTGGCTTTAGCCTCTTCTGCAATCTTTCTATTATTTTCAACAATGTCATTCTTTTTCTTATGGAGCTTTTCCTTTTTTCTCCTCTTCTAATATACTATTGCTTCATCTTCCTCAACAGATCTTGACTGCACAGATGTGTTTGCAACAAATACTTTTTCTACCGCCTCTTCTTCTTCCTTCTTTCTTGCCTCTTCTCTTGCCCTTTCTTCATCTACAATTCTCCCTATGGGTTTGCCTCGTCTCTTGAAGATGAATTTGTCATAAGTCCTCGTGTTACAATATATTTCTTCTTCTTCCCAAACATCTAATGTGTACTCGCAAGGCTCACCCAACATGTTGAAATGTTGTTTTATGGTCTTCTTCGGATCCTTCCTCTTGAACCTCTCTTCTCCGAAGTGGTATGATAGTAGCACATCCACTTCTTCTTGGGTCTATTTTGTATTTGCAAAGAAGTAGGCATCAATTTATAGCAAGAGTGGTGGCCATTTAGCTTTCTTATCTCTATAAAGCATTTCCATGACTTCGTTGATCACTGTTTGATAAGCCACTTCCTGGAGTACTAGTATGTCTGGTACAACCTGAGGAAGAAGATGATTGGCTTTCATGGCACCATACACCCGGATATAAGTGTTGTGTTACATCAAGTACCAATCTCCAATCCTCTTGATGATATTTATTACTTTGTTAGTCATACATGGGGATAGAGTGTAAAAGATAAACTTGTATAATGAAGGCATGAAGTGCTCATACATCTTCTGGTACTCTATTTTGTACTTGTGCTCCTAGAGTACGTTGCAATGTATATGAATGGCTACATCTGTTGGTTTCCATGCCCAACCCATCTTTGGGTATTGGTGGGCCACACACATGATGTCTATGAGGTATTACGACATATGGAAGTTGGGGAAGGTCCCATGTTGGGCTTCTACGAATGTTGTGATGCCTTCCACGAGGTTTGTTGACAGGATATCTTCCCAATTGAATGATAATTCTTTGTTTGCGCAATAGTAAATCAACAATATATATGATAGGGTAAATTTGGAGGAATGTTGTTCCTCGTACAACCTACATAACATGGCCATCATGTATTGATAAGGTTTTCTAAGCACGGTCATGGGATATCCATAAGTCAGTTTGAGTTTGAACCGCTTATCTGGTGTGTACCAGATTCTACATAGATCCTTAGTTGTGTGCTTGAATTCACCAAGAAGTTTGTTGTCCTGCTTTTTGGTCCCCTTCTCCAGATGATATCATTTGGGGTAGGTATTTGGGATGAAATGACACAATGGGTTCTCCCCTAGCGTTGCAGATATACCTATTCCCCAAATATACATGCTTTAGTATCTAGGTGACGACGTCAGCGCAGGGGAATACAACAACGCGGGATGCTACTCTATGAATTCCATATTTTCTTATCTTTTTGAAATTCTTGAGTTCATCATAGTCCTCTACATCAATGGTGAAGTTTTTCTTTTTAAACATCTGACAGACATCACCCCATATAAGTGCATCTTCTCCCTTTTCTAGGAATCCAAAAGTGTCATTATACACTGCCCTTGCAATGTCTGGCTCATCTTCGATTTGGCGGCCACTTTCGAAGGCCTCAGTGGTAGGTGCTTTACTAGTTGCCTTCTTCCTCGGAGACATATCCGAATCTGCAAAGCAAAGATGAAATCAGTGCAATACAAAGCCAAATAGAAAAATGGACTTGGTTTGATCAACAATTGCTTATGCATGTAAATAAGTCTATCTAGGTAGCCATGTCAAATACTCGAGGATTCTCTTGTGTTGATGCTAGGTGGGACGTGATCATCTAAAGATGAGAGTATGATGGCATATATTATGGATGTCAAATAAAATCAAAGTAAGAAAAATGAAGAAAGCTTAAAACCATAGCAGTTTGTATGGACTACTTCGATGGGTATCAAAGAAGTTAATGTTAATTGCACTAGTGGGTAATGTGAAAAGAGTCGGTGTACACTCGGCAAGTTTATGGGAAGGGTGTTGGTGGAGCAAGACATAAAATAGAAAATTTTGTTTGACAATCTCTGAAATCGACTAGAGGTGTTGAAGGAAAGTGCTTCGGTCAACAACTGTATGCACCGGGAGAGTTCATGTGAGAATTTTCGAACACATCGGGGAAGTTTATGGAAAGAACATTGGTGGTACTGGAAAAGTTGGTAGGAAGTTCTTCAAATGAACCGGTGACATTTGTTCCAACTCCTCTGGTAAATACCAGAGGAGTTTATATCAATTTCTCCAAAGTGATCGGGCGAGTTGGTGCTAAGTTTTTCAATCTGTCGTCGATCCTTTTAATGAATCAAAAGAGTTAGTGTTATCTCCTTCAAAGGGTCTGGTAGGGTTTGTGTGGAATTATTCGACGGGACTGGAGGATTTCATGTTAAATCCTCCAATATCCATGGATTTCTAAGACCTTCAATCAAATTGGATAAGAGTTTATTCAATAAAATATTAGAGGCTCAGGTGTAAGGAAGGTCAAGGAGTTATGGCTCCACCTTTCTCGAACTTTCAAGCAAGTAACATAGATAAAATAGGGGTTGGACCGTGTTGCATAAAGGGTTGAGGTATATTTACAGGGCGAGTGTTTTCCACGCTTAACATCTGAGGTAGTCGAAGCTTAGTGTTAGGTTTTAAGGAGGATTAGTCACGGGTGATTAGGTGTCGAAGGCCACTTTGGTAGGCTGAAGGGCATCTTGTCATTGTGATCGCACTAGGGATGGTTTTAGGTGCTTGAGCCATGGATAACTAATGGTGATGAGCAGTGGGATGGGGAAAAGGTGCTAGTTGGGCTAGGTAGAAAATTTAACTAATATGATATGAAAACCTTTCACATATAAAATTCAGAATCCTAACCCTAACGACGTAAACCAATGAAACAAAAGGGCATAGGCGATTTTAGGGCTTACCTGGATATATGCCATGTGTGAGGTGTTAATTGGATGAGAACAAGGAAGTTTTGGGATCGTCCTTTCATCCCTCGGTGTCTTTTTTTTTTCTCTCAGGTGCTTGGTGACAATGATCTAGAAGGGAGGGAGAGCACGCTTTTAAAAGTTTAGGTGTTGAATGCAATAAATGCCAATGGATGAAAAAGTCTTAAATCGACAGTTTTTGTTGTAATATTTCTGATAAAAATTGGGAAGGTTGACGCGAAGTTCTCTGGTGGTCACGGGGGAGAAGAAAATAAATCCTCTGGTCGAACCAAAGGAGTTTACATTAATTTCTTCGATGGAAAATTTAGTGTTTCGACAAAGTTCATGGGAAATGCCTTGGTGGCTACCAAAATAATTGGAGAGAACTCCTTCGGTGTACACCGGGGAAGTTTATGATAACTCCTTCGGTTTACATCGAAGGAGTTATCACAAACTTCACGGGTGTACACCAGAGGATATTTAATTAACTCATCCGAAAAATGAGAGCTTATCTTCAAAAAAATTTCTTAAGTGCCCAAAGTTGAAAGATGCAAACTCAACCAAAATATGAAACTCAAAGTGGCATGCTTAGAGTGGGAGAAGAGATCGTTAATAAAAACACAACTCAAAGAGCTTTTAGAGAAGGACAAAAAGGGGCTCAATTTTCTTGGAGGAATATTTGCAAGTTAATGTACAAGAAAATGGAGGGTTGTTGATGCCTCACACAATAAATGGCGACACACTGGGCAAAGCCACGAATATTTGTAAAGTGGTATCCTAACACAAAACCTTTAAGGGGAAGAATTGTTGTGGTGCATGACCTAGGAGAGAAAGAATAGGTCCCAAAGTTTTTTTAAAATGCATATTTTGACGAGACAAAATTTGCACGATATAAAGAAGAAGTTAGGACCATCTCTGGAACAAATTGACCATTAAAACATACTTTTTCCCAGGGAAATCGTTTCAAGGAGGCACGAGGAGTACTACAGGGAATTGAGACACCAGGAATGCTAAAAATGCAAGTCATTATGCATTTCCCTAGTGTTGATCCACTGCCAGCAAGTGTCCATAGCCCTGACAGAGTCACCTCGGTGTCATAAGCCTTGCTCCACTTCCAGTGAGCATTCATAGCCCCGACACAGATACTTGCATGTCCCACTTGATATGGAATTCCTTTCCCCAAGCCTTTACCTTCTAAAAATTAATTCTCTTATACTCAGAGAGAGGTGGATAGGGAGACTCTGGTCTTCCTTTAAAGGCACGAGGGATGACACCTATGATGGTGAGATTTTTCAACTTGATTATAGATGAGAGAACTCCTTGAGTAACATTCTCTTGAGTACTACAAATGTCTTACCTAAAATATTTCTTCTTAGTCAAGACAAACACAAAAAAATTGTTCTTAGGCCAAGCCTTTGGCTCCTCTCTTTGTCACATTTACAATGCATGTGTATTGATGAACTATGTTTCGCTACTAGATCTAACTTGAATTGATGCACAACAAAGCTACATAGTTAGGGATGGGTTATGTCTGGAGGCCAAGTCACAGAGTTGTTAGGTTACACTTTGAAAGTATATCTATATCCAAGTTATTTACGCATTTGAGAAGTTCATAGTGATATT
>ML812926.1:186035-218483 GCA_009831015.1 Picea engelmannii | reverse complement strand
ACACTCTCTCTCTCCCTCTCTCTCCCCCTCTCTCTCTAATATAGTTAGAAAATTACACTAAACCTAAATGAGAAGTGATTGTTGCAACGTGGCAAAGTAAATAGCTAGTTATAAAAATATAACACTTGAAAACTCAACTCAAATTCTCTATAAGAAAACAAATACATTTACATTAAAAAAGTCAACAAAATAAAATATGAAATAAATTTTGATAAAATTATATTTCACATAACAACCAATTAAAAGATATCAATGTTGCATCCTCTATATTGCATTACACAACGATTATAAATAACAACAGTCAATAACTATAAGTTAATTTGACAACGATTTAAGTGAACCTATGCATCTGGTATATAAGTTAAATTGATTGATAACACCCAAAAACTTATATCAATCTCCTGAAGTATGAGTTTAAAATAAATGGGATCTACAATGATTTGTAAATTCAACTTTCGAACTGATATTAACCAATTAAATGGTTTTTAAATTCGAAATTGCTACAATTCAAATTCGAAATTGCAAGTTTGCATAATCAAAGACTATACAAAAATATCGTTTCCAGAAAATTCGCTAACTGATTGTAGCTACCAATGAATTCTAAATCGGAAGCTTCGATTTGATAAAATCGTGAGTCAAAATATTTATATATTGTTTACCAGTCCCTACAATTTCTTAGATGAGTAACTAAGTTTCTATTAAAACCAATACGGAGTTGAAATCGGAATATTTCGAATTTCCAGTCTTACAACAAATAAATTTCCAGTCTTACATTTACATATTACAGTGAAAACAATTTCTAGATTCAGTATTTCAGTAAACTACCGGTGACCAATCGAATATGGTTCTAGACCCTTCAACGATTGCAATTATTATACAACGATCATGCCTATGAATAGAACTGTAAATTACTGAAGAGATCGACAAGTTTCAAAACCCTAATTGTAAAAAATGACATTGGTCAACAAATTCCTAATTTCTTTTTGAAGGGAATTCGACCGAACAATAAGCATATACGATTTAGTTTTTCCTTATCACAACAGAAATTGTAGAGGTTTTATTGATTTGTTATCCATATGATATAACAATGCCAGCGAATACTCGTTTCAAATTCTAGATTGGCACTAGATCTTTACCTAAAAACATACGAAATTCTAACTCAGGATTACAAAAATTTGACAATAAATAATGAAGTATCAAACAGGGTCGGTAAATTCAATGGGAAGCAAATGATGGAATTCATATTGGTTAGCACTAGCTTATTGCTCAAATTTATGAAAATAGTTGAAATACAAAAATGATAGAACAAACAAATCAACACACCATCCACATACAAATAAATACAATATGCATCCTCAGAAACCACTACGGGATAAAATCCATCTAGAAGGTGAGGCATATACTTTGTTCTATTTTCTTCAATTGTGAATTCCAAGAAAAAATAAAGGGCGCACTCACTATGGAGTTTTTCTTTGACACTGCAACCTGAATGGCTACTACAAAATATCCTACCTCCTCTCGTATGATCTCAAAATACCACTCTTAGATGCTCTATTCAACTATAGAATGAGTACAATGCTAAATAATGGAACCCTTTCTCCTCCTAGGGGGCCAGTATTTAACATAGCTTGATAGTCGTTTAGGGTTAAGATTTTTGCATTTCTCAACCCTCAATTAGTGTTAGGTTTTGGACCTTCTATAATCTTATTGAAAGTCCACATGTGGCTAACCCCACATGTGCAAGAAATGGAGGCTATCATGGCATCCACTCGGTACCGTTGTAGTCAACAAGGTAGGTTAACTTATGGGAGGCATAACTTCCACATGTGAGCTATGATTGAGGTCATTTTTCCACTATTGGAAAGATATCGGTGTGCATAAAAATGTCGAGGGGAGTGGAATTGAGTGGCATAAATATTTCTGAAAAGGATGATATGAACTTTTGTAGGTATTGTGTTCCCCCAACAAAGGTAGGAATTGGCCACTTGATGATTGCCTCCATTTTTGAGGGATCTATTTTGAGTTCCCCTCCACTCATCATGTACCCTAAATAAACCAATGAGTGTTGAGAAAACTCACATTTCTTGAGGTTAGCCAATAGTTGATGCTTTTTAAAAGTTTCTAACACCTACATGAGATGTGAGATGTGTCCTTCTTAGATGAATTTGTAAACCAATATGTCATCCAAATACATTGTTATGAATGAATCTAAATAGAAACACAATACATCATTCATCAATCAGATAAATGTAGTTGGTGCATTACATAAACCAAAAGGCATGACCAACCATTCATACATACCTTGCCTTGTATTGAAGGTGGTCTTCCAGGTCCCTTCTTCTTTAACACGTACCTAATATTATCCCAATTTGAGATCCAACTTAGGGAAGTACCTCGCATGATGTAATTGGTATAAGAAATCCTCGATATTGGGAAAAGGGTACCAGTTCTTGAGTGTGATATTGTTGCAATATATATAGTGAATAGACATTCATCGAGTCCCATCCTTCTTGGGCACTATGATGATAGATGACCCACAAGGTGAGGTGCTTGTTTGAATTACTTCCTAATCCAATAGTTGTTGCAATTTTTTCTTCACTTCATCTTCTTCTATAACATACTATCTCTACAACCCAATATTTGATAATGGGAGTAAGGATACAAGTATATCGCATGCATTGTTTCCCTCTTACATGGTGTCCCTTTAGGCTCCTGGAACACTCCTTTGTACACCTACACCAACTCCTCCGATTGTTGTTTCCTCTTTACAAATACCACCTTTACTGTCATCAATTCCTCCCATGGTTGATTATCTCTTAAGAAAAGAAATACATACTTCTTACTAGAACTAATAAACCTTTTGGCTTTATTGGCACTTAACAGAGAAATATTTAATTTACCTTTGTGTGCATTGATGGTGTAAGACTTCCCATCCATGATTAGGTGGTACTGGTTTTCTCTCTACATGGATATAGCATTTCTCATATACATGTAGGGGATTACAAACACTACACCACATACATCAAGAGGTACATATCTAACTCCACTTCGTTAATAAAATATGCACTTGATATTACACTATTTAGTGACTTTGATCTCTACATCCTTATTCACCCATCCCAATGGATATGGGATATGGTATTGGGGGATCATGAACATCTAAACCAAAATTGCTAACAAGATCATTTTCTATGAGGTTGACATGTAACCCAGAATCAAATAGAGCATTTACCTTGGTATTTTTTACATGAATCTTAATATGGAAGAGTTTTGTCATCTCCTTCTCTTCCTTGTGATGAAGGATACTTAGATTCACCTCCTTCTGTACTGAATTGCAAACAATATTTTCATCCACATCTAAGTTTCTCTCTACATTGCTTCCTTAATCCTTGTATAACAAGTTCTTCTTCATGGCATCCTTCTTACAATTATTTGGATTCATCCCTAGATGTAGATTTCAACACTTATCTTTGGTGTGACCATCAATATTTCAATGGTTGCAGTGGTTGCTTGGATCCTTGAACTGATGTGTAGTGGTTCCCATCTTCTTGTAATTAAATCATTTCCACATCTTCTTCCCCTCATTACACTACTACATATGGTGTTGAATTCCCATGGGGTGTTCCAACATTACGGACAAAATCCACCTTACCATTGGACATTACTCGCTAATTCTCAAAATTTTGTTATATTTTTTTCTTGGTGCCCCAACGTTCGTCTGAATTATGACTTTGTTTGTTATTTGTTGGAATTTAGACTCTATTTCGATGGTTTTCAAGACTTTCGATTCTATAACACTGACATCACCAATGTGACCCACCATCATCCCATGTCCTACCACTATGGCACCTACATGGAATTTCCATGTGAGAAATTTTGTCATCTTATTGGTGTGTTTGGAACCTAATTGGGACTTAATTATGCTATCTAGGGGGGATACAAATGTTTGTTGTGGGATTATTATGCCTACATTGTCTTGATCAAGAAATCAATTATGCCAGCTAGGGGGGGAGGGATTTTTTCCAGTGCAGGCTTATTATGTATGTTGTGTCTCGAGACGTCAATTAAGCGTGAATGGAAAAGATATATGATTGGAAATGGATGAACATAGTGCATATTATAAGTTTTAATGATGTGGGAATGATAGACAATACATGACCCAAATCAACTATGCCACCAGATAGGATATAAGGGAATTTCAAGTCAAATGTTAGTTAATGTAACCAATGAAGTCATATGATGGCTAGTCCTGACCGGTACTGCCATGTCCCAGAGTTACCCCTTTGTATAACGAAGAGGCACTAGTCCATGACATTATAAGTATCCCATTGAGTGGTTAAGTCTGTATAATCTGAGTGCCCCATGGGTTTTTTAGGATGCTGAATCCATTTATGCATTCAAAAATGCAATTTAAACGACATGCAATTCTAATTTCCCCCAGATTTAGATCACTAAATTCAAGTGAAAATTTCCAATTAAACATAGAAAATTTGGACTATGCCACCATGGGGGAAACTTGGGAAGGATCTAGGTGGCCACATCATACGTCATAGTAAAACACACGTATGCGGTTGGTGCCACCGATCAAGAAGAAGCACACTACATCAATGTAGATTGTCTAGGAGGCCCCAATACAAAGAAAGGGGGAGTCTCCAGAAGCAGTGAGAGGACGAAAGAAAATGAATCACATATTGTCGAAAGGAATATGTCTAGATTGGTCGAGCCATATGGGCATTGAAGGTGTTTGAACTAGGTTGCATAGGATACCGCAACAGTTTCCTAGAAACACAACCATAACTAATGGTAAACATATGTATGGTTTGTATCAATCATGTCCATCCCCACCATAATCCTTTGCATCAATATTTTCCCTAATAATTCCCTTGTTGCCTTCTCGCCTAGTGGTGCACCCTCCATACCCATATCACATCTTTGTATCTTCGATTAGACCCTTCAATGCACTACCAATTTTGGAAATCATTTGCACTATAAGTTGCTTTAGTAACACCCCACAATGTGAAACTGGTGACTGGATAAAACATCGTTTTGAGTATCATTCAATCGGTACATAGACACAATACAATTTATCACTATCAGCCTTTGACATTGAGTTCATTCACTTCTAGTTCAATATGATGTCAATAGCTATAGTAGTTTTTCCAGTTTGTCGGTCCCCGATTATCAATTCTCGTTGACCATGATGATTTCACTAGATGACTGGCTACAACAAGGCAAAGTGTGCCTAGAGTACTAAGCATCGCCTCTGAGCTGTAACAACTGGCTCGAGGACCAGTGAATACATGTAAAGTTAGTTATGATCCACTTATGTAAGTTGTTAGCACTCTATAAATCTATTCGGCTGATAAAACAAATGTTAGAGGTAACCTACAAACCAATTTTAGAGCTGGTTACTAGCTTGCTTAGCTCATAGAGGGCTCTCTCCTATCACATGGTATTCGACGGATGAATTTTATTTACCAATCAATGGCTAGGTTTTGATGTTTTGAAGGGTTTTTATAATTTTATTGGCAAGGAAGAGGAGGGACACTTAGAGATATGGAGTCAAACTTCTGAAATGAATGGAAGAACTAACTGGTCAGTGGAACTCTCCATAGGATAAAGGATAAATGAGGCGATAAATATGAGTTATAAATTGTAAATTTGCATAGTGTAAGAAGAAAGGAAAAACGGATAACCGTATCAGAGCATTAAATAAATGAATTCTGACATTAGTTAGGAAGAAATTAACAAATTTTAAATTACTTAAGCCAAGAGAATCACAAGATGAATTATGAGCCTTTAAATTTCCAGTTTAAACAGAAGACAATGTAAATGAAATCAGAAATACCTAAAATACATATAAAGAGAGGAGACAAAACTCAGATCACCACCACTAGAATTTTTTCATGAAAACTTCAAGACTTATGCATGTGTATTCTATTCAGCTTCAATAAATTACATTCAAGTTATGAATAGCTAAAATCGTGCCCTTGCACTTCTTCCAACAACTAATACATTTGAAACTAGTAATATTTATACAAGTTGAGTTTCTTTGGTTTGAAATCGATTACAATGATAAAAATGAAACGTTTCAGTTTTTGAAACTGATTACAATAATTACAAGGGACATTTTCAGTTTTGAAACCGATTACAGTGATTAGCAAGAAAACATTTCATGATTCAGATTCTAGCTCCTATGGCATTTCCATTTCTTTCTTCGCCACCTGTCCTGTTCTTGTCTTCCATGTGATATTCCATCTTCAGCGACATTTGGACATTATCTACTGGACCTTGGAAAACTACACTTTGTCTTACCCAGCTGTACTATCTCCTTCCATTGCAAGTCAAAAGGAATATCATAATCTATCATTTCCTTGATCAGGATCTCCAGGTCAATGCGGGAAGCATGTGACATGAATGGTAGTCCAAGTTTGACTATTTTGAATTGATTCAGAATCTCAAAGTCTATGATTAGATGCTCAACTAGTGTAGCTCCTTTCAGATTTTCCTCTAGGGTTTCGAACTTGGAATGATCCATTCTGAAGTGAGTCAATCGAGCATTTTATTCTTCCTGATCATATAGTTCTCCTTTTCTATCCCAAAATGGTGGAAGGCCTTTGATAAACAATTATTCAAAAAAATCCTTGAACTCTTGCACACTTTGATCCATCTGTGTTGCCTTGGTTTGTATTGATTTCAACGGGTTATGTTTAGCAATAAACCTCCTGGCCCAGATAATCAATGTAGTTATGTCTGTAATTCCAATAGTATGAAGGTTTGCAGTAAGAATAGAGTTGAGTAGATTTATGGTGTTTTGGGCCCATTCTGATGGCTTCTTTGCTAAAGTTTCATTTACAATAGTGCACCTGCTTCTGGTTGTGGTTGGAGATATATATATTATGTTCAATCATAACGACTATTTTTTTTGAGCCATATATATATATATATATATATATATATATATATAATCAAACCTAATGGCTATTTTTCTTTGAGCCATTGAAGGGTAAAGCTTATTCAAGAGATCTAGATTTTTCTTTATGTTGATGTGAAGGAAAAGTTATCTCCTCTTTGCCCACTGTCTTGTAGAGTATTTAATTTGAATTCCACTAGTCTCTTCACACTTTGACCTATCATGGGTTATGCCATTAAAGAACACAATTTATGCCATTAAATCAGATCGAGAGATACATGCTTGTTTCATGTGAGTTGTGGAGACCACCGTCACCCATAACGATTTTGGTTAGTTATCAATTTTGGATTTTTTTTGGAAAGTTAGAAATTTGTCTTCTTTATTATCTATCTAATGCGTTAGTGTTAGCAAATGATATTTATAGGCATGTATCAAAAGCACATCGAGAGATACATTCTTGTTTCATGTGATTTGTGGAGACCACCATCATCCATAATGATTTTGGTTAGTTATCGATTTTGGATTTTTTTTTGGTAAGTTAGGACTTTGTATTCTTTGTTATCTATCTAATGTGTTAGTGTTAGCAAATGATATTTATAGGCATGTATCAATTTGAGATCATATCAATAAGAACATGGGTTATTTTTCGATCATTTTGATAGTTCAATTGAGTTCGTTGAAACTTTTGAAGAGTTCTTATTTTAAATTCCAAGGAAGGAAACACTAGATTGTTAGATATATTAGCGCTATGAGGTCCTAGAGCTAGGATTTATCTATACAAAGTACCACCCTCTAGATTTATCTAAGAAATTAGATCTCTAGTCAAATATTCTCCCCTTGACTTTGATTTTAGAGCGATGGAGCTCCTCAATATAGTGTTCCTTCTAGGGCTACTCCCATAATTACACAACCAATGCCTCTTAGTGAAAGTTACTCTCTAGAGGATGTTCTTAGACAATTCAACAACCCCTTCATGGTTATTAATGACTTCGTCTAGGAGCCTTATTCTCTCTCTACTTGGGTGACCTCGAACTCTCGCTCCAACCCACCTTAACATCCTCTTTAATTGTCATAGTTTTGTTTATTTTTTCACTCATCTCATTTGATACTCATTCTCTTAGTTTTGTATTTATCTTTTTTTTCTTTTTATAGAGTAGAAATAGGTTTTGTTTTCACACTTTGGTTAAGCATTGATCTTGAATGCACTTTTTAGTCTCTTTGACCTACTTATTGTGGTCATTCATTAGCATTACTAAAATCATATTATCTTATCTTTTATTTTCTAGTGATTTTAAGGGATGTCGTATATGAAGAAAACGTTCCTTACTTGACCATACACATGAATGCCTAGCCATCTAGAGTTGAAGATAGCTCAATAATACATCTAGGAAATGTTTATAAATATGGGAATGATAGTTCCCCAAGTGATGTTGAACTAAAGTTCCTTTGCATTGCTTATAGGCTATATGGTATTAGGGCAAGTAAGAAATTTATGAACATCATTTGATCGGGCCTCCCCCATTTAATAAAGATTACCATGTCTTACATGTAGCTAGTTGGTCTAGGTTTTTGAGCACTTTTTGTTCCATAATTGCATTAACATTATGCAAAGGTTTTCTTGGGGGTGGATTTCGAATTGTAATATTTGGTTCATGTTGAGAGGAGGATTTATCTATAAAATACCGAGTTCATGACAACAAATATTGTATTATACTGAAATATTTTATTATGTGGGTTTATTTCCTTAGATCTCATATTGGTTAGCACTAGCTTATTGCTCAAATTTATGAAAATAATTGAAATACAAAAAATGAAAGAACAAGAAAACTAACACACCATCCACATACAAATAAACACAATATGCATCCTCAAAAACCAGTACGAGAGAAAAGTCATCTAGAAGGTGAGGCCTATGCTTTGTTCTCTTTTCTTCAATTATGAATTGTAAGTAAAAGGAAAGGGGGAACTCACTATGGAGTTTTTCTTTGACACTGCAACCTGAATGGCTACTGCAAAATATCTTACCTCCTCTATTATTCTCTCAAAATACCACTCTTAGATTCTCTATTCAACTATAGAATGAGTACAATGCTAAATAATGGAACCCTTTCTCCTCTTAGGGGCCCAATATTTAACATAGCTTGATAGTCATTTAGGGTTAATATTTTTGCATTTCTCAACCCTCAATTAGTGTTAGGTTTTGGACCTTCTATAATATTCTTGAAAGTACACATGTGGATAACCCCACATGTGCAAGAAATGGAGGCTAACATGGTAGCCACTCGGTACCATTGTGGTGAACAAGGTAGGTTAACTTATGGGAGGCATAACTTCCACATGTGAGATCTGATTGAGGTCATTTTTGCACCATTGGAAAGGTATCAGTGTGTAGAAACATTTCGAGAGGAGTGGCATGGAGTGGAAAAATTATTTCTGAAAAGGATGCTATGAACTTTCATAGCTATTGTGTTTTCCCAACAAAGGTAGGAATTGGCCACTTGATTATGGTCTCCATTTTTGAGGGATCTATTTTGAGATCCCATCCACTCATCATGTACCCTAGATAAACCAATGAGTGTTGAGAAAACTCACATTTCTTGAGGTTAGGAAATAGTTGATTCTTTTTAAAAGTTTCTAACACCTACATGAGATGTAATATGTGTCCTTATATGGAGTTGTAAACCAATATGTCATCCAGATACATTGTTACGAATGAGTCTAAATAGAAACACAATACATAATTCATCAATCACATAAATGTAGTTTGTGCATTACATAAACCAAAAGGCATGACCAACCATTCATATATACTTTGAATTATCTTGAAGGTGGTCTTCTAGGTCTCTTTTCCTTTAACACGTACCTAATATTATCCCAATTTGAGATCCAACTTAGTGAAGTACCTTGCATGATGTAATTGGTCTAACAAATCATCGATCTTGGGAAAAGGGTATTAGTTCTTGAGTGTGATCTTGTTCGAATATATGTAGTCGATAGAAATTCTCTGAGTCTCATCCTTCTTGGGCACTATGATGATAGATTAACCACAAGGTGAGGTTCTTGGTTGAATTACATCCTAATCCAATAGTTGTTGCAATTGTTTCTTCACTTCATCTGCTTCTATAACATATTATCTCTACAACCCAATATTTGGTAATGGGGATTCAGGATACAACTATATAACAAGCTTTGTTTCCCTCTTATGTGGTGTCCCTTTGAGTTCCTCTAACACTCCTTTGTACACCTACAACAACTCCTCCAATTGTTGTTTCTTATTTACAAATCCCACCTTTACTCTTATCAATTTCTCGCATAGCTGATTCTCTCTTAAGAAAAGAAATACATACTTCTTACTAGAACTAATAAACCTTTTGGCTTGATTGGTACTTAGCAGAGAAATATTCAATTTTCCTTTGTGTGCATTGATGGTGTAAGACTTCCCATCCTTGATCAGGTGGTACTGGTTTTTTCTCTACATGAATATAGAATCTCTCATATACATGTAGGGGCTTCCAAACACTACACCACACACATAAAGAGGTACTACATCTAACTCCACTTCATTAATAAAATATGCACTTGATCTTACACTATTTAGTGACTTTGATCTCTACATCCTTATTCACCCATCCCAATGGATATGGGATATGGTATTGGGTGATCATGAACATCCAACCCAAACTTGCTAACTAGATCATTTTCTATTAGGTTGGCTTGTAACCCGGAATCAAATAGAGAATTTACCTTGGTATTTTTGACATGAATCTTAATATCGAAGAGTTTTATCATCTCCTTCTCTTCCTTGTGATGAAGGATACTTAGATTCACCTCCTTCTACAGTGAATTGCAAACAATATTCTCATCCACATATAAGTTGCTCTCTACATGGTTTCCTTTATCCTTGTCTAGAAATTTCTTCTTTATGGCATCATTCTTACAATTATTTGGATTCATCCCTAGATGTAGATTTCAACACTTATCTTTGGTGTGACCATCAATATTTCAATGGTTGCAGTGGTTGTTTGTATCCTTGCACTGATGTGTAGTGGTACGTTGTCATCTTCCTGTAACTAAATACTTTCCACTTCTTCTTCCCCTCCTTGCACTACTACATATGGTGTTGAATTCCGACGGGGTGTTCCGACATTATGGACAAAATCCACCTTACCATCGGAAATTACTTGCTAATTCTCAAAATTTTGTTATATTTTTTTCTTGGTGCCCCAACGTTCGTCAAAATTATGACTTTGTTTGTTATTTGTTGGAATTTCGACTCTGTTTCTATGGTTTTTAAGTTCATTGATTCTGCAACAATGACATCACCAATGTGACCCACCATCGTCCTGTGTCCTACCACTATGGCACCTACATGGAATTTCCAAGTGAGAAAATTTTTCATCTCATTGTTTTGTTTGACACCTAATTGGGTCTTAATTAGGCCATCTAGGGGGCTAAAAATGTTTGTCATGGGATTATTATGCCTATGTTGTCTTGATCAAGAAATCAATTATGCCAGCTATGGGGGGGAGGGGGAATGTCTGGTGCGAGCTTATTATTCATGTTGTGTCTCAACACATCAATTAGGCATGAATGGACAAGAGATATGATTGGAATGTACAAGGATTAATTAATGAACATAGTGCATATTATAATTTTTAATGATGTGGGAATGATAGACAGTACCTGGCCCAAATCAACTATGTCGCCAGATAGGCTATAAGAGAATTTCAAGTTAGATGTTAGTTAATGTAACCAATGAAGTCATTTGATGGCAATTCCTGACTGGTACTGCCATGTCCCAGAGTTACCCCTTTGTATAACGAAGGGGCACTATTCCATGGAATTATAAGTATCCCATTGAGTGGTTAAGTCTGTATAATTTTAGTGCCCTAGGGTTTTTTTAGGATGTTGAATACGTTTATGAATTCAGAAATGCAAGTTAAACGACATGCAATTCTAATTTTTCCCAGATTTAGATCACCGGATTCAGGTGAAAAATGCCAATTAAACATAGAACATTTAGACTATGCCACCATGGGGGAAACTTGGGAAGGATCTAGGTGGCTAGATCAAAAGTCACAGTACAACACCCATATGTGGATGGTGCCATTGATCAATAAGAAGCACACCACATCAATGTATACTATCTAGGAGGCCCCAATACAGATAAAGGGGGAGTCTCTAGAAGCAATGGGATGACCAAAGAAAATGAAGCACATATTGAGGGGAGGAATCGATGATGCCAACACTTTCAAGGGAACGCTACAGTACAAGGAGACAAGAGACAAAGTAGTTTGTCGAAAGTAATATGTATAGATTGGTTGAGCCAAATGGGCGTTGAAGGTGTTTAACCTAGGTATAGGATATCGCGACAGTTGCTTAGAAACAAGACCATAAATAATGGTAAACATATGTATGGTTTGTATCAATCATGTCCATCCCCACCATAATCCTCTGCCTCAATATTTTCCCCAATAATTCCCTTGTTGTCTTCTCTCCTAGTGGTGCACCCTCCATACCCATATCAAATTTTTGTATCTTCCCTTAGACCCTTCAATGCACTACACATTTTGGAACCTGTTAGCGATAAAAAACGCACTAGTATTTTGATCGGTATTATCATCACTCTTCAAATGATTATCGTTGTCCTCAATTTATTTCCAGTGTCTTGACCTCCATATTGTCCATCAAGCTCCCGACCGATTATGATTATTCCAGACCTTTGTGACACTGCCATGACCTACATTCTGAAATATTGGTTAGTATCGCTTAAGTGACTTAATCCTAGGATATGTTATATATTGTCCTAAGTCCAATCCTAATATTAAATCTAGTGCATGAAATAAATTCTAAGTTTGAGGACACATTAAAGTTTTTTCCAAGATCTAAATGTTAAATAAATATACAACACAAAGATCGATGCTCCTAGCTATGAATCTAGCCATATCAATCATCAAATTCCAGCCCACATGTCAATTCACAAATTGACAGCGTTGATTCAAACCCCAAGATAAAACTAAAACCGACTGCAGGTGTCCTGGGCATGGTGAAAATCTCTGCGTTTTGGAATGTCTGACAGGTCAAAGATATCTGGCCACTAATCGAGCCATGATTCAAGTCATGAAACAAGTCATTTGCCAAAATCGCTAGTGCCACAAGATCATGCTCTTAGGAGAAGATTTTGGCATTCAGTTGTTTGCAAAGATTTGGGTATCTCACGCCAAGCCTAACTCTATGTGCATATGTTCAATTGATTACGGGTGTCAGTTGTCAAATGTTGCAAGTGTATCATGCAGAGGTTTGACAAATTTAGGCGCAAATGCCCTATGATTGGGGATAAATCACATTCTGGGATGTTTGACATAATTGGAGGTATATCAGTTCGAAAAATGTTAAGCAAGGAATCGACAATACAGAGCGCTGCAAGAATCACCGATAGCCTTGCTTGTAGACCAGTTCGACTCTAAAGGGAATTTGATTAATGCATTCATCACTTCTTCTTTTGCACCAGGATATCTTGCACCGACGCCTGTCATAATTTTCAGAAATTGTATCTTCATAGATGGAGGTCTGACACTTTTCATGCCACCAACTTGTGTTGAAAATATGATCAGGGTTTGTGTTTTTCCCCTTTGCTGTTTGGGATTGCAAGGAATTGGAATCAACCCCGATTTTCTATCCTGAGAATAGAGCATCAAGCGAGGCAGCATTTTAAGAGATATAAAATCATACATGAGGATGTCCGGGGGCTTGTATTTCAAGGATGCAAGACGTGATATTGGTACTTAAATTTTGATAAACGCAACCATCGCTCCTTCAAAAGAGTTCATGAAAGGATAATTTGCACAAGCATTGCAAGAAAATGGAATGTGTGCTCTGTCTATCATATCAGGTAGACCATCTTAAGTAATTTCAAGTCTTGGGGAAATTTTTCAGTCTCACACATCAGATTCCTAGACTTCTGACACAATAGAGGCATTAGCTTCAGCCTTTATGATCTATGATGGTAGTACAAAAAGAAAAAAAGTAGAAAACCCAATATTTATTGAACCAGTCTTGATTAAGAAATTCAAGGCTCAATTATCCTTTCTTGTACAAGAGCGTACAATAGAAGCCCTTGCTAGCTTCTAGGGTAATAGCTACTTAAGTAGAAAGCTCCAAAATGCAGAAGCAAAGCGTTTGCTTGTAGGTTTAATCACAATGGCTGCAGATGAAGTTCAAGAGGAGCTCATAAGGTCTCTTCAAAATTCTTTGTAACAATGCAAGTAATCGGTGGCTTTCCCTTAAAGGCATGGAAGGAGCTCAACTCTTGATATCACTTCTTGGCCTTTCTACAGAACAGTAGTAGGAATGAGTAATAGCATTGCTTTGTATATTTTCAAATGAAAACGATGAAAGCAAATAGGTAATGACTGCTACAGGTGGTATACCTCCTCTTGTCCATATTCTGGAGATTGGATCTTCAAAAGAAAAAGAGGACTCTGCAATTGTTATTGATAGCATCACTATCAACCAACTCACTGCTTTTCTGACAAGTTTCTTACCAGAATCAAAGATCAAAAACATCAATTTCCCAACGATGGTATGGGTTGCAGCATCGTTAATTTGATTTGATCATGAAAGGTTTCCTTCTTGACCAAAACAGAACTTTCACCAGTGCACAGGGAAATTTTACAACCAGATAGTTGGTGAAAGGCAGCGCTTTCACCATCTAACCAGCGAATCATAAGGCGAGTTAGCTGGTGAAAGCACAAAAATCATTTTTAAAAGATAAGAATGGAGCAGGGCAATTTTCATAGGATTTAAAGAGGTTCTAGAGCATGAAAGGATTAACAACTTGGTCAAAGAAATACTCAGCATCAGAGATTCGTGGGAGTTTTGAAAACCACATACTAAATTGATCTCCTAAAGTGTCGACTGTGAGAAACTGAAGAAATCTAGCTGCCAAGACAGGTGTCTTTGCCATGTTTCACGACACAACAGATTCTAGAAGTTGAAGAGTACAGATGTCAAATTTTGAGATGGAAGACCATTCGAATGCTAGTTTAGCCATTAAGTCTTTGTTATCGATTTGCTTAGTTAATTTGATTTTCTATTTTTAGATACAGATCCAAATTTTCAGGATCTTAAAAACTGATTGTAAAAGGCTATAAATGCCTATCTTTTCTAAGAGACAAGGGTTCAATTCTGGAGACACGTTTTGGCTATGTAACTTGTGCATTATTTTGCTATATGAATGACAGTTTTCTTTGGTCATTATATATCAGTCTGTCCACATTTTCCACTATTCTGTATTTAGTTCTATTCAGCTCAGTTGTTCAGAACTGTCATCTTCTGATATAACTCATGAATACGAATTAGATCTTCTTACATTCTCATATGACCCTGTAGATTTCTACTTGGTTATCTTGAATGTCATTCTTCACATCTTGATTATTTTTGTTGTAACTGATATCTAGTTTCTTGAAGCACTGGTTTATTTAGAGGCATGATATGTCATCTTCTTGCTTAGCCATTCTCAGTTATCCCATTGATCCACACTTTGATTATTTATAATTTCTTAAGTTACCAAGCATCCTTAGCCTACAACCCTAAGGAGTTTCTTGGAGTGATAACAAATTGGCACTGTTGCCAAGGAACGGAGAATGAAGCAAGCTTCCCTGGGAGACGACATAGTTTCATCTTTTGATGATAGACAAAGGCTGAGCATTATATTGGTTGTAAGCATCTATCTGGCGACTCCACGTTCAAAGACTCCACTGGGGAGGATCCTGTTGATAAAATATGAAGAGGCTCAAATCAAAATCTAGGTATCAGTTCATTGGTTTGCTTCATGAACTGTTGTTGTTCTTTATTACCTATTTCATTATTTTCCTTTCGCGTGTAAAGAGAATTATTTTCTGTTTTGTATATTAAGAAAATCATCATCCTTCTTGTATATATTCATCTTTAGAAGAGGAAATCTTGCAACCCTACATTGTAGATGTAGATTCGGTGGTTTTACCTTAGCCCATTCACAAAGATGACCACTGTATTTCTTTTCCTTCGGAATCTGATAAGCCATGTGACCTTGAAAATATAGAAATTGTTTCAGACCTTGTCCAGATCTCAACCCCTCTTGTCATAATTTATGAACCTTGTCATGAACTCGTTAATTCTCATGATCATCTCACAGATTTTCAAGTTAAGATACGGATGAAGATGTTCAATCCTTTAAAGCTTCCCCTTTTTCTTCATCCTTATCCTGATAACTGTTATGAATATCTCCCTTGGTTTTCTGGAGAGAATCAAGCTTCAGCTGAGAGACACGTGGAATCCTTTTTGGATTTTGTCGATTGTTTTCAGCTTTCTCATGAAGATGTCATCATGAGATTTTTCTCAAAGTCTCTAATCAAATATGCTGCTGCATGGTTTAAAAGTCTGAGAGATGATTCAATTGGCTCTTGGACTGAGTTCTCTAATGTTTTCCTGAAGTATTGGGGCAAGTACAAATATTTAGATTCATACCTTGTTGATTTCTATTCTTTGAAACGAGAGCAGGATGAAGCCTTACCTTTTTTCAATAGAAGGTTCTATCATGTTTATCATGACATGCCTTTGGAGGTCAGGCCTACAGAGACAATTTCCATGATATATTATGTCATGGGTCTTCATTCAGATCTTGTCCTTCTTCTGCTAGAATGGGAGTCTTCATCCCTGACCCAGTTGTTTGAAGATGCTCAAGAAGTCGAGGAAAACATTCATGCTTCCCGAAGGATCCGAAATCGAGATTTATTTGAAAATTTGCAAGTGCATGAGCAAGAAGAATGTCAGTATACTTCAAATTCTGAGTACGAGAGTTATGAGCTTGAAACAGTTTTGGAACAAAAACGAGCATATGGGTTCATTTCAGATTCAGGTCAGGACTTTTCAATATTCACTGAGTCCTCCAGAGATAGGTATGCTTCTGAAGTTTATAATCAATTTGCAAATCTAGAAGAGCCTATGAAGAATGAGGACTGTATAAGAGATTACATGTTCTTAATTGATTATTTTTCATGTGATGGAAATCCTGTGTTGTTATCCTCTTGTAAGCATTATTCTGATAAGAAAATTGTAGTTTTTGATGATCACGAGTTAATCTCAAGAGAACCAAAAGATTATTCGTCTTCTTTTAGAGAAATAGTTATGGATGAACAAGTGTCTACTATAAGTGATCAACATGATTTTTATATTTTTCTTGAGGATCCAGTGGCAGCTTTCATGGACTTATACTTTTAAGAGAACTTGAAGATTTCAAATTTCCTTAGCTTGCCAATGTTTATGGGTGACAGTTTTAGATCTGTAGAAAATGCTAAGGGCAACCATCAACTTTAGGTTTTGCGGACAAAGGGGAATTGTAGCAGAAATAATGAGCAAAGAGATGATCAGAGACGTATGCACGTCGTGGTTAATAATAGCTATCAAGATCAGATTACCTCCTTTAAAAAATTAAAAAATGATGAGCAGACTTTTATATCAACATATGACAGCTTTGAATCTACAATAGATCCTAAGGGTATCTCTCAGTTTCAAGATTTGCAGCAACTGGAAGTTTGCAGTAGATGTCAAGAAGAAGGAGAGGAACCGAACAGTCCAGAGCAACATTCTATCGTATATGTTTCTCCAATAGATCTCGAGCAGCCTGCATTCAACAATGAGATTAGTAAAGGAAATTTTCAACACCTTTTCAATTTATAGTTGGATTAGCAGTCCAAAGAGGTATTGCTTTATGAATTTGATGACCCTTTTGCTGACTATTTGGATTCTACAAGCAGCATAGATGTTAAAAAATTTCTCTCAGAAGAAGATTGTCTTTATCATTTGGTCAAACCTCTTTTCTGCATGATATCTCTTCTATTATTGTTCAGGTCAAGATCAAGGATTTTAATAGTAAATCAGTTTATGATATGGCTGCATTGGAAATTCCATCTTACTTGATAAATATGCCTCTACTGGTTAGTATAAGAGTAGGCAGAGGAATAAGCTCGCCATATGAGCAAATGAGATCTTTCTCAGTTGTTGATTTCATAAATAGGCAGGACAGGCTATAGGTTTGCTAAAGAATAGTTGCACATGCTAGATGAATCCATGCCCAATGCTAAAGGCTACTGGAACTACTAGGTTCTTGGAAACCTCGTAGGGAGGTCTCCATCCCAGCTAGAGCCAGATGTTAGCGATAAAAAACGCACTAGCATTTTGATCGGTATTATCATCACTCTTCAAATGATTATCATTTTCCTCAATTTCTTTCCAGTGTCTTGAACTCCATATTGTCCATCAAGCTCCCAACTGATTATGATTATTCTAGACCTTTGTGACACTACCATGATCTGCATTCTGAAATCTTGGTTAGTATCGCTTAAGTGACTTAATCCTAGGATATGTTATATATTATCCTAAGTCCAATCCTAATATTAAATCTAGTGCATGAACTAAAGTCTAAGTTTGAGGACACATTAGAGTTTTTTCCAAGCTCTAAATGTTAAATCAATATACAACACAAAGATTGATGCTCCTAGATATGAATCTAGCCATATCAATCATCAAATTCCAGCCCACATGTCAATTCACAAATTGACGGCGTTGAGTCAAACCCCAAGATAAAACTAAAACCGACTGCAGGTGTCCTGGGCGTGGTGAAAATCTCTACGTTTTGGAATGTCTGACAGGTCAAAGATATCTGGCCACTAATCGAGCCATGATTCAAGTCATGAAACAAGTCATTTTCCAAAATCGCTAGTGCCACAAGTTCATGATCTTAGGAGCAGATTTTGGCATTCAGTTGTTTGCAAAGATTTGGGTGTCTCACGCCGAGCCTAACTCTATGTGCAGGTGTTCAATTTATTACGGGTGTCAGTTGTCAAATATTGCAAGTGTATCATGCAGAGGTTTGACAAATTCAGGCACAAATGCCCTATGATTGGGGATAACTCATGTTCTGGGATGTTTGACATAATTGGAGGTATATCAGTCTGAAAAATGTTAAGCAGGGAATCGATAATATAGAGAGCTACAAGAATCACCGATAGCCTTACTTGTAGACCAGTTCGACTCTAAAGGGAATTTGATTAATGCAGTCATCACTTATTCTTTTGCACCAGGATATCTTGCACCGACGCCTATCATAATTTTCAGAAATTGTATCTGCATAGATGGAGGTATGGAACTTTTCATGCCACCAACTTGTGTTGAAAATACGATCAGGGTTTGTGTTTTTCCCCTTTACTGTTTGGGATTGCAAGGCATTGGAATCAACCTCGATTTTCTATCCTGAGAATAGAGCATCAAGCGAGGCAACTTTTTAAGAGATATAAAATCAGACACGAGAATGTCTGGGGGCTTGTATTTCAAGGATGCAAGATGTGATATTGGTACTTCAATTTTGATAAATGCAACCATCGCTCCTTCAAAAGAGTTCATTCAAGGAGAATTTGCACAAGCATTGCAAGAAAATGGAATGTGTGCTCTGGCTATCATATCAGGTAGACCATCTTAAGTAATTTCAAGTCTTGGTGAAATTTTTCAGTCTCACACATCAGATTCCTAGACTGCTGACACAATAGGGGCATTAGCTTCATCCTTTATGATCTATGATGGTAGTACAGAAAGCACAAACGCGTAAAACCCAATATTTATTGAACCAGTCTTGATTAAGCAATTCAAGGCTCAATTATCCTTTCTTGTAAAAGAGCGTACAATAGAAGCCCTTGCTAGCTTCTAGGGTAATAGCTACTTAAGTAGCAAGCTCCAAAATGCATAAGAAAAGTGTTTTCTTGTAGGTTTAATCACAATGGCTGCAGATGAAGTTCAAGAGGAGCTCATAAGGTCTCTTCAAAATTCTCTGTAACAATGCAAGTAATCGGTGGCTTTCCCTTCAAGGCATGGAAGGAGCTCAAATCTTGATATCGCTTCTTGGCATTTCTGCAAAATGGCAGCAAGAATGAGTAATAGCATTGCTTTGTATATTTTCAAATGAAAACAATGAAAGCAAATAGGCAATGACTGCTGCAGGTGGTATACCTCCTCTTGTCCAGATTCTGGAGATTGGATCTTCAAAAGCAAAAGAGGACTCTACAATTGTTATTGATAGCAGCACTATAAAGAAACTCACTACTTTGTTGACAAGTGACTTACCAGAATCAAAGATCAAAAACATCAATTTCCCAACGATGGTATGGGTTGAAACATCGTTAATTTGATTTGATCATGAAAGGTTTCCTTCTTGACCAAAACAGAACTTTCACCGGCGCACAGGGCAATTTTACAACCAGTTAGCTGGTGAAAGGCAACGCTTTCACCAGCTAACCAGTGAATCATAAGGTGAGTTAGCTGGTGAAATCACAAAAAGCATTTTTGAAAGCTAAAGATGGAGCATGGTGATTTTCATAGGATTTAAAGAGGTTCCATAGCATGAAAGGATTAACAACTTGGTCAAAGAAATACTCAGCATCAGAGATTCATGGGAGTTTTGAAAACCACATACTAAATTGATCTCCTAAAGTGTCGACTATGAGAAACTGAAGAAATCCAGCTGCCAAGACAGGTGCCTTTGCCATGTTTCATGACACAATAGATTCCAGAAGCTGAAGAGTACAGATGTCAAATTTTGAGATGGAAGACCATTCGAATGCTAGTTTAGCCATTAAGTCTTTGTTATCGATTTACTTAGTTAATTTGATTTGCTATTTTTAGATACAGATCCAAATTTTCAGGATCTTAAAAACTGATTGTAAAAGGCTATAAATGCCTATCTTTTCTAAGAGAAAAGGGTTCAATTCTGGAGACACTTTTTGGCTATGTAACTTGTGCATTATTTTTCTATATGAATGACATTTTTCTTTGGTCATTATATATCAGTCTGTCCACATTTTCCACTATTCTGTATTTATTTCTATTCAGCTCAGTTGTTCAAAACTGTCATCTTCTGATATAACTCATGAATACGAATTAGATCTTCTTACATTCTCGTATGACCCTGCAGATTTGTACTTGGTTATCTTGAATGTCATTCTACACATCTTGATTATTTTTGTTGTAACTGATATCTAGTTTCTTGAAGCACTAGTTTATTTAAAGGCATGATATGTCATCTTCTTGCTTATCCATTCTTATTTATCCCATTCATCAACACTTTGATTATTTATAATTTCTTAAGTTACCAAGCATCCTTAGCCTACAACCCTAAGGAGTTTCTTGCAGTGATAACAGAACCCATCTTCACCGTAAGTTGCTTCAATAATACCCCACAATGTGAAACTAGTGACTAGATAAAAAATTGTTTTGAGTATTGATTTCACTAAACGACTGGCTACAACAAGGCAAAGTGTGCCTAAAGTACTAAGCATCGCCTCCGAGATGTAACAACTAGCTCAAGGACTAGTGACTACATGTAAATTTACTTATGATCCACTTATGCAAGTTTTTAGCACTTTGTAAATTTATTCGGCTGATAAAACAAACGACAAAGGTAACCTACAAACCAACTTTAGATTTTGGTACTACCCTGCTCAGCTCAGAGAGGGCTCTCTCTTAGTCACTTGGTATTCAATAGATGAATTTTATTTAACAATCAATGGTTAGGTTTTGTTGTTTTGAAGGGTTTTTATAATTTTGTTGGCAAGGAAGAGGAGGGACACTTAGGGCTATGGATTCAAACTTCTAAAACAAATGGAAGCATTGACTGGTCAGTAGAAATCTCTAAAGGATAAAGGCTAAATGAGGTGATAAATCTAAATTGTAAATTGTAAATTTTCAGAGTGTAATAAGAAAGGAAAAACATATAAGCGTATCAAAGAATCAAATAAATGAATTCTGTCATTAGTTAGGAAGCACTTAACATAGTTTAAATTGCTTAAGACAAGAACATCACAAGATGAATTTTGGGCCTTTAAATTTCCAATTTAAACAAAAGACAATGTAAATGAAATCAGAAATATAGGAAATACATGCAAAGAGAGGAGACAAAAATTAGATCACCACCATTAGAATCTTTTCATGAAAACTTCAAGACTTATGCATGTGTATTCTATTCATCTTCAGAAAATTACATTCAAGTTTCGAATAGATAAAATCGTTCCCTTGCACTTTTTCCAACAACTAGTACATTTGGAAATACTAATATTTATACCAGTTGAGTTCCTTCGGTTTGAAACTGATTACAATGATAAAAATAAAATGTTTTGGTTTCTGAAACTGATTACAATAATTACAAGGGACAGTTTTAGTTTTGAAACTGATTACAATGATTAGCAAGAAAACATTTCATGATCTGGATTCTGTCTCTTATGGCGTTTCAGTTTCTTTCTTCGCCACCTGTCCTGTTCTAGTCTTCCACATGATCTTCCATCTTTAGTGACATCTGGACATTATCTACTGGACCCTAGAAAACTGCACTTTATCTTACCCAGTCGTACCATCTCCTTCGATTGCAAGTCAGAAGGAATATCATAATCTATCATTTCCTTGATCAGGATATCCAGGTCAATGCAGGAAACATATGACATGATTGGTAGTCAAAGTTTAACTGTTTTGAAATGATTCAGAATCTCAAAGTCTGTAATCAGATGCTCAACCAGTGTAGCTCCTTTCATATTTCTCTCTAGGGTTTCAAACTTCAAATGATCCATTCTGCACTGAGTCAAGCGAGCATTATATTCTTCCTGATCGTATAATTCTCCTTTGCCATCCCAAAATGGTGGAAGGCCTTTGATAAAAAATTATTCAAACAAATCATTTAACTTGTCCACACTTTGATCCATCTGTGTTGCCTTGTTTTGGACTGATTTCAATAGGTTATGTTTAGCAATAACCCTCCTGGCCCAGATAATAAATGTTGTTATGTATTTAATTCCAATAGTCTGAAGGTATGAAGTAGGAATGGAGTTGAGTATATTTATGGCGTTTTGGGCCCATTATGATGGCTTCTTTGCTAAAGTTTCATTTACAACAGTGCACCTGCTTTTGGATGTGATGGCTATGATGTATTTATCTGATCCAAATTATTTTCGTCTTGAAATGAGAGCGGAGATATAATAAGTAAATGCACAGAGATATCACGGATATTCAATAATATAACATAAATTTATCAGAGATGAAACCACAAACACAGATACACAGTAATACAAGATTTCTATTAATGAAATAAATGTACAAAGACTATAAAAATACAGAGTGAAAGACTCGCTAGAATGGTGGCAGCTTATCTCTTAGAAGAGATGTGACGGCTACTCGCATTCGCAAGAAGATAATTGCAATGAGGCTCTAAAATACTTTTTACAATAAATAGGAATGCCAAAAACCCTATACATCCAAAAACCTAACCCTAGGAGATGAAGCACCAAAATTCATGTGGGCCCCGTTTGGGTAAGTTAGTACATTAACTTCCTGGGGTCATAACTTTTGCATACGATATCCGTTTTAGGCATATGATAGCCCATTGGAAAGGTATCATTGAGGAAATTAATTTTGGGACATAAATCATGCCATAGGTTATCTTTGAGAAGCTTGATACCAAAAAATCTTCATTTACGCCCTCAAAATGGCCCCAAAAGTTAAAACTGCTAAAAATAGTAAATTGCCAAAATTGCCAGAAAACTATTTTGAGCCAATTGGAAAAGGTGGGTAGCCACCGATATCCACATGGATCATTCCTCTCTCCTCGGGAAGAAATGGTCTCCATTGCATTGATTTCCCGAGGGAGAGGGAAAAGCATTTGTTGAATCTGCATGTTGGTGATCTACTTGCCTTGTTGGGGACGTCGCGCTGCTCAGTTTGTGGAGGTCTGTCACGAATCTGTTGAGGTTGAGGCTGTTCAAAAAGTCAGGCTACATGAGAGTACGGTGTGTAGAAGGAATATTTGTGCTTTTCTACAACCTTGTCGACCTGCTTATGTTGGATAGAAGGTACTTGGGGTGAGGCTATAGTGGTTGCAGTGTATGTTTGTTCCCCTTTTGAATAGATTGTGAAGAAGCTAAATTTTGCAGTATGAGATACTACCTTGTGACACTTTTTAGGTGGAACAGTAGTCGTAACTACCTCTGGTATTCTATAGAGATGACCCCCCAGAGAAACAACGACACTGTGGGGTCGAGAGTCATAAGCAGCATGGTGCTTTCACATATATGGTTGGCCCAAGAGAACATCACATAAATCCAGTGGGGAAACATCACATAATACCTCATCCTTGAAGGGATGGATGCTGTATGGAAATCTACACTGTTGACTGACACGAAGATATTGTCCTTGGCGAAGCCACCCAATGTTGTATGGTTGCAGGTGTGGTGTTGTCGACAATCCCAACTATTTGACGACCTCTTTTGAGATGAGGTTCTTCTGGCTTCTTCTATCATCAATAAAATGTAGCAGGGTCCCCTTCACCCACATCTTTGAATGAAAAAAGTGTTCCCCCTCTTCAGAATCTGTTGGTTCTTCTGGTTGAATTGTTGCGATCGCGACAATAGCAATGGGGTCTGCATCAATGATTTGTCCTTTAACAGTATTTTTAGAATCACATTATGAATTAGGGTTCGACTCCTTGTCTTTGATCTCAGCCACCAATGACTATTTTGAGTGACATTCATCGGTGTTGTGCCAGGGGCTTTTGTGGAAATCACACCATTTTCCAGTGTCCTTCTTTGTCTTCCCGTGACCCTTCTTTTCCTGTGGCTTGGACTGGTTTTCAGGAGACTGTTTGTTAGGGCTATATTTTCCATACTTTGGTTGTTGCAGACTTGCGGAATCGAACTCCCATTTGTTCAGGTGACTAAATTTCTGCTCGATTTTAACAGTATATCGATAGGAAGCACCAAGTGATGAGATGTCTATAAAATCCATTTAAGTTTGGATGTATATGTGTAGAGCCCCACGGTATTTTAGAACCAAATGTCGTTCAGAGTCTTTGATACCCAGCTTGGTGTGTAAGGTATGGAAGGCATTGGTGAACTCTGGAACCGCTTGTCCCCTCTCTTGCCGCAGTGTGGTCCATCTCATGCACTAGTCTTCATAGTTTCCAATATGATAATATTGTTCCTTTACCGCATCCACAAAAGAATCCCAAGTGGGCTCAACCCCATATTTTCCAGACTCCTCGATGGAAATATGCTCCCAGTAAGTTTCCCACCAATGTTTGAAATGGGGGAGAGCCTTGAGGAGCATGAAGATGATCTTTTCTCCGTCGAAAAAATTGTGAACAGAGAAATAACCTTCTAACGGATTTAACCATTTATCTAGGGAATTTGCATCTATCTAACCTTCAAATATAGGAATATCAAAATTGACATGTACCTTAAAAGGCGAGGTGCCTCCAAAGTGGCCTCTTGATGAAAATGCGCCTGATAATATCAGGAGGCATTGAAGGATGTGGGAAAAATTCTCCATCATTTCGTCCCTCTGTCGCGTGATACCTTGCTCAAGAAACAGACTTATAGGATCATTTGCTCTGTCATTTTTCTTTTCTTCCACCATTGAGGGTTTATTGGGTGTACGAGATCAATTTTCCTCAAGAGAGACAAGCTCGATACCCAACTTTCTATACTCATACCTCGTCGAGGACACGCACTGAAAAAAATGATCAAGAACAACTTGCTCTGATACCACTGATCCAGATTATTTTCGACATGAAATGAGAGTGGATATATAATAAAGAAATGCACAGAGATATCATAGATATTCAATAATATAACAGAAATGTATAAGATATGCAAACATAAACACAGATATACAGTAATACATGATTTCTGTTAATGAAATAAATGTACAAAGACTATAAAAATACAGAGTGAAAGACTTGCTAGAATGGTGGCAGCTTATCTCTGAGAAGAGATGTGACGGGTACTTACATTTGTAAGAAGATCATTACAATGAGGCTCTAAAAGAATTTTTACAATAAAAAAGAATGCCAAAAACCATAGACATCCAAAAACCTAACCCTAGGATATGAAGTGCCAAAATTCATGTGGGCTCTGTTTGGGTAAGTTAGTACATTAACTTCTCGGTGTCATAACTTTTGCATATGATCTCTGTTTTAGGAGTATGATAGTCTGTTGGAAAGGTATAGTTGAGGATATTAATTTTGGGGAATCAATCATTATGTAAGATAATATTGAGTGGATCGATACCAAAAAACCTTCATTTAGGCCTTCAAAATGGCCCCAGAAGTTAAAACTGCTAAAAATAGTAAATTGCCAAAATTGCTAGAAAACTGTTTTGAGCCAGTTGGAAAAGGTGGGTGGCCACCGATATCCACCTATATCAATCCTCCCTCATTAGGAAGCAATGGTCTCCATTGCGTTGAGTTCCCTGGGGAGAGGGAAAAACATTTGTTGAATCTGCATCTTGGTGAGCTGCTTTCCTTACTGGAGATGTTGCACTGCTCAGTTTGTGGAGGTCTGTCATGACTATGTTGAGGCTAAGTGTTATCACTGAAATTTCATCCGCACAGGGCGACAAGAACTCTGTATCATCAAAACAGAAAAGAAGTCATTCATGGCACAAGGTTAATTCCACAGCACAACAAAAGGGTCAAAACTATACAAAATGATCAAAAATCAAAGGGCGCTTTACAGAAAATGGGCGCGCGCGTGTGCACGCGTAACAACATCGTACAAGGCGCGCCTGCGCGCACGAAGTTTGGCTGTTGGGCGAAAAACCCACGCACCTGCTAAATGATGCATTTATTGAAACTGGTCGGCTTCCCAACCACTAATGGATCGTCTCCCAAGTCGATTTGACACCAAATCCGAGCTCAATCCTCATGGTAGGCTGGTCAAAGACCTAATTGTGCCCTAAAGAGCCCCTTTTCACATTCAAAAGAGGCCACATAATAACCCAATGCTTGGCTATAAAAATCCATGAATGACCACCATTTTCTCAAGGAATTCTTTGTATTGTTATGCTGCTGAGATTGCTAAGGACTCATTCTTTGGCAACACACATTGTAGGCTGCATTTCATAATCTATTCACCCCTCACTTGAGTGAATAAGCTTGGAGTTCTTTCACCCACATTTCCATCTTTTCTTTGTAAGGAGAGCAATCAGTTGAGGGCCTCAAGAGCCTTCGATTGGAGAGGGAAGGGACCCAAGTCCTCTTTCTCCATTGTGTATCTTTGGATTTCATCAATCAGATCAGCTAATACATTGGTGATATTGGTCCATTTACATTTGTTTTTAATTTTCTCACATGCTCATAGTTTTAATTAGTTTTAGTTTGATTTCTGTTTATAACTTAGTTGTTTCTCTTTCTAACCTTTTACCTCACAGCTGTCATGCCTAGAAGAGCCCAACTGGGCATGTAAGCACTCACTTTTTGCTCACACAGTGACGAATAGAGTGCAAACAGATTGGCGACCATACTGGGGAGAAGGTATCAATTCCTCCCTCATTTGGGATTTATTTGCTTTCCTTTTGATTTAATTAACTTGCAGGTTCATAAACCGGCCTCAGCCGACCTGCTTCATAGTCAATTCACCAGACATTAGAGAGAAATCCATCCGGATTTTTCTTCTCGGACTTTTGACACAGGCGCGCGGGTTTTCCTGCCCACAGGTGCGCGTCGGGCGCGCATGCGCTTTTTCTCTTCATTCTGGATGCTTGCAGGTGCCATATGCGCCTCTGTCCACACAGTAGGCCACACATTTGAGCCAAAATTTGCATTGTAAGACCTTGGATGTGGGGAAAATCACTTTTTTCCTTTTTAAGATGATAATGTGTATGCTCTGAATACTGCACCACTTAGACCCCTCAACTTATAAAGGGGATAATCTAGCAAACAAAGGCACTTAGGTGGATAAAAATCATTTGTCCCTTATTTTTCTTTTTGCCACATGGATGGCTTGCTTTGGTTTATAAATCTAAGTTGAAACATCAATCTTAAATCACATATAAATTCACATTTCGGGACTAGAAGTCGAAAGTAACAATCTTGAGTATGCTCTTCTCTTGGGCCATTGAGCGATCTTGAGAATCAGAAAAGGATTGAGAAATCGATCTCATATCCCTTAAACAAAATTTCAAAAAAACTTTTAGGAGAGGACAAAGGCTCTTTGGAGACCCCTCTTAGTTTCATTTTCTCAAACACATTCTTGTAAAGGGTCCAATACATGCCCACATGTCAACAAAGTTGGAATAGTGGTTGATTTTCTGCTTTCTTAGATCAAAAAACTAGGAGAGCTTAAAAGTTTGTAATGGGCCCACACATGCCTGCATGTTCAATCTAGGCTAGTTTCATGCTTTTCTAGAGTAACTCACACATAGGGAGATAAAGGATAGTAAAGGACCACAATGTCCACATGCTAGTTCCCTAGGGCTTTTAAAAATTCCGCAAGGTTGTACCAATGCCATCTAGTTGATTTAGGTAATCAAAATCTTGTAAAGGACCAAGCGATGTCCACATGTTGCAAGGTGACATCTAAAATAACTAAAATTTGGTACACTTTCACTCACACACAAAAGCCACTCACATAGCCTCATCTCGAAATGTGGTGGTCTAAGTAGGTTTCCTCCAAAGGGATTCTAAAAACACCCCATTTTTTCTTGGTTAGACTATCCACTCCCACTTTTTAATCGAACGAGGTTGGTTTTCACCCCCAGCCTCACAAAACAACTTCATCTAAAATCTTTCTAACAACTCACTAAGTTGTCCTCCACAGGAGGTGCCAAAAGAAAATTTTAGTCTAGGTAGGATTTCAGGGGTAGGTATCCAAATAACCCCCCGTTATCTGGTTCTCACAATTTCGACCATAGAAGTTGACAAATAGGGAGCTTTCAAAATCCTCCAAGTCTAGTGTTCCAATCACCATAAGGTAGGGAGATACCCTTGAAGGGTCGAAGGCCGAGGTCCGGTTGTTTTGTGCGTCCCCCCTTGAGGCACCCACCTCTTGGACGGGATCCAGCCCATGACCCATTTCTTAGACCAAAAATCTAAATGCCACGCTTGGACCGAGGTACCTAGTGGCCAAATCTAGGACATCTACCCAGGTGGCAATTGTGGGCTGCAATTGCACCTTGATTGGATTTTGTGTGGCTATTGGGAAGTATCTCCAGTTCTTTTGGGATATTGCAGCCTCTACCCCTCATTATAACCAGTTATTTCATTCTTCACTAGTATCTCTTCCGGTGACTTCAGACCCCACTGTTGAGAGATATTGGAAGATCCAGTGCTATTTGAGAGGAAGGACGTTACGTCTTCTAGGACACGAGCATTTGCTTTCTTTTTTGATTCCCCCACGCGGACAAAAACCCTCTTACTCATATATATGCTTCTTGTTCATTTATGTATGATGCACATCTGATTACAGTTTGACTTTGATATATACATTGTGTAGACCATCACAACAAAAGGCTCTTGTTTCTATATTTTCTCTCACCACTTGTTGCACACATTTCACGCAACTAGTCTGACATAATTGGGGAACCACAGAACCCCCGTCATTCACGATGCTTGCTCAATCTCCCACCTATCTTAGAGGGAGTATCTGGTCATACTCGTTCACACACTCCTGTGAGTGCTACCGTCCTAGGATCAGCTTTGCTTGGTTCTACCTTACTTGGGTCCACCTCCCAAGGTCATCCGTCCTCTAGATCTCCTTTACACAGAAGCGGAGGACCCAATTTCTCTCAAGGAGGGAGCACCAACCCACCTAGTCCCCATCAAGGGTCAGGTTCACAACACACCATGGCAGGAGATAACCCTCCACCCCCACTGTAGATGCCATACTTGGCCTCTCTCAATATTCCGGATCTAAACCAAGCTCACTAATGATCCTATAATGCATGATGCCACATGGCCTGCAATGCCAACCAAACTACCTTCAGACATACCAAAGTTTGAAGGGAAGGTGGGGGACGATCCCGCCAATCACGTCATGACCTTTCACCTATGGTGTTCTTCCAATAGCATTATGGAAGACTCTGTCAGACTGCGTCTTTTTCAACGCACACTCACTGGCCCATCAGCCAAATGGTATGTAGAAGAAAAATCAGGGTCCCACTCGACCTTTGAGTCCTTAGCCAAAGCCTTTTTAACTTTCTTCCAACTACCCATCTGACATGACAATGGTCTAGAACTACTTTCCAATTTCAAACAGTCCTCAGCCACCCACATTGCCGACCACATTCATGAGTGGCGTAGGCGACATAGTTTATGCAAAGCAGAAACCACCAAGCAGCAATGTCTTGACTGGTTTCTCAGATCACTTGTCGCTCTCCTTGGAAATGATGTAGCTTCCACCTTCCCACAATCTAAAGAGGAAGCCATCAGCAAAGCTCAACAATACGACCTCATTTACGCACAGTCAGGATACTTATACACAATACTTCCTGATCTTCCAAAACCTGTACCATTTGGCCAGGACAAACCGGGGATGTCTCACTCAGCAGACGGACTAATAGGTGCTACCATGCATCATAGTCCACAACCCCAACCACCACCGATGTATGGGACCCCTCAATACCCACCAGAATATGGGGGCACTTCTTATCACCCCCCATCCCCTTACCAACAGCCATACCTTGTTGCTACTCCTACACCCATGAGTGGATCGCCACCAGCACCCCCCATACATCCACCTCTTCCAAATACCAGTGGTCCCCCCTACACATCATCTTATAGTACTAGTGACAGTGCTACACCATCCTATGTACCTTATGGAGCCGCACCACCACAGAATCCATACTTTCCCTTTCTGGGTCTTCCTCAACCCATGGCCCCTCCGCACCCTCATGCGGGGGTAAACTTTGTTCAACCATCTGTTGCTCAACAATACCAGAATTTTGAACAATTAAATACAGCCAACCCAACTAACCCTTCGAACAACAACAGAAGGAAAGGAAGGAACAGGAATAACAACAACAATCCTGGTCAAAGCGGGAATCAACCCCCACAGCATCCACCCACTGGGGGCAACCCGAACCAAGGGAACCAAAACCCCCAGGGGAGCAATAACAACAAATGCCAAGGGAGGAACACTGTTAAAACCATACACCCTTGTGCTCTTTGTGGCGTCTATGGTTATTACACTCACCATTGCCCACAGATTGCTGACTTCAAGAGGTTAAAAGATTCTGGGAGTATTCCCCCTTCTCCTGCGCAACCTACACCACAGCAGGCACAACAACAATATGCGCAGCAACCTCCTCCCGCCATGCTGCAAAATCCTATCCCACATCAAGGTGTGGTCAACACCCAACCGGATACACACCATCCCCCACCTCAGGTGGGCCAATACCATAATCCCAACAATCCGGTGGAACGAACAATTCTCCTCACCAGGGAGGAAGAAATTCTTTTGCAAACACGCAATCGTCAATATCCTCCAACTACTGAGTCTACTCCTACATCTGCAGAAACCAACCCTACACTGACAGGACCTCCATTGGTGATCCCTCGCCCGTCCGCCGAACCACCTTTGTGCATCCCTCGCATCCCATTGCGAAGGAATGTCCATAACCCTCAGGCTAGGGCCGTTCACAACTACAACTTGGTAGATGACTTAGTACAATCCCCGGCTGCCATGTCAGTTTTGGAAGTCCTCCAAACTTGTCCTACTCAGCAGAAATCACTACTTTCCTCCATGGGCGTCGTCGACCCTGCCAATACTCGACTCATCACATTTGACCTTGATAGCTGTGAACCACGCCTTCCCGCCGCAGTGGCTATTCAAATACCAGTCAAGATACGGAACATCACCGTCCATCGATGTATCATCGATGAAGGGGTGTCTACATGCATCATGTCCAAAACAGTATGGAAGAATCTTGGTTCCCCTGAACTCTTACCCTCCGCCATCACATTGCGAGCCTATGAAGGACGACCATCATCTCCTGAAGGGATTTTCCAAAATGTCCCTGTAGAACTCGGGGGCAAAACCATTATGATTGACATTGAAGTTATCGACGCTCCACTCGATTACAATATCTTGTTTGGCCGTACCTACATGTATGCTATGAAGGCAGTAGCATCATCCATCTTTCGGACCATTATGTTCCCCCACAACAGGAAGATAGTAACCATTGACCAAGTCACACATTACGAACCTAACCCATCGGCCAATCTCGATAACATCCTTCCTCTCATCCATTCAAACAAAGACGTATATCCACTCATTGAGATGGGTCCTGGTATTTTCAAAGACCCATCCTTGTTAGGGACGTACCATGGAGCACCACCACTCCTTCCCCCTAGCCAAGTATGCATTGTTTCCTCTAAAGAAACTACCCAGGAGGATATTAGTCCTCCTCGGGAGGCTTCAGTCATTCCTGATGTCTCAACAGTCGCAACACCACTCTCACAGGAGCCTCCTACGCCTTCGTCGACACCTATAGTCCACGAATCAAAACCTCCTCCAGGACCTAATCCCGTGTGGGAAACAGTTCCTCGACCCCTCACTCAAATTCCTTTCTTTTACCCTCCACCCGGTATAGAAGCTTTCCAGGTAGCCACAACGCTCACACTACCCAATATGGTGTTAGCAATCCCAGTGTGGTACTTACATCCACCTAAGATGGTCCCTCGCCCACAG